>CAUYQV010121250.1:0-18096 GCA_963574575.1 Galagoides demidoff
GATTCATATTGTTGGAGCATTTGTTGTATCCCTGGGGGTTGCAGTTTTCTATAAGTTTGCTGTGGCTGAACCAAGAAAGAAGGCATATGCAGATTTCTACAGAAATTATGATTCTATGCAAGATTTTGAGGAGATGAGGAAGGTTGGTGTCTTTCAGAGCGTCAAATAATTTTGAAATACAAAGAATTTCTTTGGGCTGATTTACATAGACATTTGTCACTGACCTGTGTTCCTGAGCTGTGAATATGAGTGATAAATAAACTATTAATAAATTCAAAAAAAAAAAAAAGAATTGGATGGAGGGAGGCGCCTGTGGCTCAAAGGAGTAGGGCACCTAGCCCCATATACTGGAGGTGGCAGGTTCGAACCCAGCCCCGGCCAAAAACTGCAACAACAAAAAAGAATTAGATCAAGGGCACAGACCCAGACTGAAGGATCACAGAAACCTGTCCTTTTCCCCTGTGCCTTTCCCAGGCATCCCTCTTGGCTCGGGCATTATCTTTCTTTCCAAGTTGGGGCTGTTCAGGGCCTGGCAAACTCTGCAATGGCAGGAGGGTGACTCTGGAGCTGGACATTCCCTGTTCCAGCTGCCCAGGCTCAGCCCCAACCCTGCCTTGGTAAATCCCATGGCAGATGCCTCCTGGCCCACAGAGGCTCCCAGTGGGGCCAGAGCCCCTCCTGGTCTCCCCGCTGTGGTGCCCCCATCAAATGGCTGATGTACACCCCGATGTGTATCAGCTGTGCCAAGATCAATTTCAGTGCTTCCCGCTGACTTAGACTATGCACTTGAATCTCCTTCCCCTCAGACAGACCTGTCAATTACCCTGAAGCCACGACAGCTGGCCCCAGACCTGTCCCCTTACACTTGGGGCATGAGGACCAGACAGACAGTAGACTGGGCCAGGCCAGCCATGGGCTCCCCCAGCTCTTTGTCCACGTCTCTCTCCTCAGGGTCATGGTTGGAAGCCCAACTGTGGAGTCAGAACTCCTAGTCCCAAACCCCAGGGCGTGTGACTTTGGACAAGGGTCTTAACCCCTCTGTGCTCAAGTTCTGCATCTGAGAGTAGAAATGTGTCAGTTACTGTCACTATTACCAGTGGCCTCTCCCCTGCTCTCCCACCCCTGCTACCCCATCCCAGCCCACCTCTGACTATACCTCGCTCCTGGACACCTGCTCCAGTCCCACAGGCACCTGCGCACAGGCTTTGGAGTGAGGCCCCAGGGGTGGTTGTGTGTCCCAGGGGCCTCTGGAAACCTGAACAGCTCTTGAGCCCCATAGCGCTGTGTCCTGGGGAGAACAGCTTCATCACCAACCCTCGCAGGGACACGTGACAGACAGTTCCAGTACAGGAGAGTTCTCATCAGAGCACCTTGGGAGCAAGGACTCAGCAGTAGCCAAGTACCCACAGTGTGCCAAGTGGTTGATTGGGGCAGCTCTGGGAAGTGGGGTGATGGTGTCCATTTCCCAGATGTGAGAACTGAGGCTCCAAGAGTTAGGTGTTAATCCAAAGTCACACGGAGTGAGCAGCTGAGCCCATTCTGTCTGACTCTAAATTCCAAATTCCTTCCATGGCACCATACTGAGGGTTCCTGGGTGACTTTTGTATGTCAACCTCCAGGCTGGGGATCAGAGCACTACAGGGGATGAGGTAACTATGGCAACATGAGCACCATGAAATCAGGGACCACCCCCTTCCTCCACCAGGGAAGTTCCAGGGACCAGATCATGCCAGGCCCAGCCTTCTGTCCTGCCCTCTCCAGGAGCCCCTCTGGTGACAGGCTCCATCATGCCGCTGTAGAGCTGAAAAAGCATCCCCCCAAGCCCTCAGTGGCTGGCTCACACAGAGCCACCCCACAGAGCCACAGAAGGGCTGAGTAACACCGCGGTCCTGGGAACAGACCCCTGCCTGGCCCAGAGCGAACTGGGAAAATTTACCACTGGTAAAGCCGACAAAACCATCTCTCCTCCTACCTGCCTACCTTCTTCCTACCACTCTGCCCACTTTCCACCAAGCTGCTCACCCTCTATCCTCCCACCTGTATCAACCTGCTCATCCCCTATCACTCTACACACCTCTTACCTGTGTGCTCACCAGCAGAGTAACCGCGCCTGCTTCGTTCTGCAATTATTTTGGGACAGTGAATAAAATAAATGCCAAGGGAGTCAACAGGGTCACTGTGGTCCCTCCTTTCTCCAGCTCCTCAGCCTCTTCTCATCCCATCACATCCATCAAGACCTTTCTGCTGCCTTCCCTGGCCTCCTACTCCCCGCAGCCAGAGAGCAAGAAAAGCTGCTAGCACCTCCCTCGCTTAGGCTCTTCAGCGGCTTCCCAGTGTTCTCAGGACAGAATCAAAACTGCTCCCACAGTTGACAAGAGCTTTGCTCTGCCCCTCTTCCCCCGAGGGCTCCTCCTCCCCCCAGGCCTGGTTCCGTCTGGCACCTGTCATACCCATCCTGAGCTGACCCTGTTTCACAGCAGTGTCTGGGATGTCCCTGCAGATCTGGCACTCACTGGGGACTCATGACAGCTGCACCAGGAGTGTGTCTGCCCAGCAGGGTCCCTGCATCACAGGAGACCCTCCCAGTCCTGCTCACAGAGCCCCCTCTGCTCTCCCCGCCTGGGGCCGGCAATCCTCCCCACATCTCCCTCTCCTCAGACCTAGGGACATCGTCTATCAGTCACAGGACACAGACTGTGCAGTCAGGATCATGTGTGCATCTCAGGTAACCAGGTGCCAGGGAGCCACTCAGCTGGGGAAGGAAAGTGGAGGGAGCAAGGAGGAAGCAGAGATGTCTCAGGGAGATTAATCCACTGCTCAGACATAAAGAGAATATGTTCAATTACATTTTATTTCATTTCATTGGAATGAGCATGTCGTACTTAGCTGCCTGCAAGCCTTGGATTACCCAGAGAGAAAGCACAGTGAAAAAAATAGGGAGAATAAAAACACAGATGAAAATGTTCCCCAAATTGATATTATTTAGAGAGAAACAAAAACCGGGCTGGAGACAAAGGAACCACATGGCACCCAGGCTTTGGCACAGATGAGGCCCTGCAGCCGGACCAGCCAGAGTCAGGAGGTCCAGGCTGTCATCTCTGTCCCACTGCCAGGGTGCTGTCTTACGTTGGACAGGTGACTGCTCAGCCCTCACCCTCATTCTCTGTAAGTCCTCGGGGGCTTCTCAACAGCAGCGCTGTGGACTAGATAATTCTGCCTTGTGGAGGACTGTCCCGTGCATTCTAACACTTAGCAGTACCTTCGCTCCTACTGTCTAGACGGGTACCCACCACTCCTCCAGCTGCGAAAACCAAAAGCATCTCCTGTCTTTTCCAAATATCCGCTGAGGAACAAAATCACCCTGAGTTGAGAGACCTGAACCACATATCCTCTGAGTTCATGTGGGAGAGGACAGGATAAGAAAGGGTCCCCACGGACCCCAACCTAGGGCAAAGGGAGACCCCAGAGACATCCTCGGGGAATTTATGGCCCCCAGCAAAGCCCACTGGTGAATTTACACTGAAAGGGACCCAGGGCCCTTGTTGGAGGTAGAGATGTTATGCTCTAACTCCATCTGCTAAGGGTTTTCAACACTCCCCCTTTAAGACAGGAAGCTCGGCTGAAAGAGTTCAGTAATAACTGCAAAACTCCAGCTGCCCTTTGCAAGCACTCCCCTTACCAGGCGTTGGCTCTTCTGAAATTCTCTTTGCATTAAGAACTCCTCGTCCCCTACCGGAGGCCCTTATAAAAGGTTTCTACCCCTGCTTCTAGGGATCGAGAGACTTTGAGGTGTGAGCCTGCTCTCGCCCAGCCGATCAATAAAGGACCCTGGCTTCATTTGGACGCAGTGTGCTGGCGTTTCTCTATCCCGCTGGCTTCGGCTCTAACAGAGACAGGTTGTTGTAAGTGGATCTTAGCACCTCTCCCTCCCTTTGTTGTCGACTAAGGGCTCTGTCACTCAAGCCAGTTAATGTAGAAGCAGATGAGAGATCAATGGTTTTCTTTTTATTTATAGAGAACTCAGGCATTTTAAAGAGTAGTGGGCGTATCTCGCCAAAGAACCATGCTGCCCTCTTGTTTTCCTTTGTTATTTTTTATTTTTACGGTAAAAGTAAATATTAGCAATGTTATTATTTATCATAGTATATGTGAAATAGATTTTCCTCCATAGGTTATAAGGTTATATAACATTTGATAACTTAAAGTGGTTATATTTTTAAAGCATTTTTATTTTAGACTAAATTTATAGTTAGTCAACACTTCATGGGTGTCTAGAGCAGGGGTCCTCAAACTTTTTAAACAGGGGGCCAGTTCACTATCCCTCAGACCATTGGAGGGCCGGACTACAGGCCCCGGATGAGTGAGCTGCTAAGCAGGACAGGCAGCAGCGACAAAAACACCCAGCGGGTCGGATAAATGTCCTAGGCGGGCTGCATGTGGCCCGCAGGCCATAGTTTGAGGATGCCTGGTGAGTGTCCTGGGTTTTTCGTTGATACTCTGGAGTCTAGTTTCCCAGCTTGTCTATGACAGTTGGTCTTGGAATTAAATAAACAATCTCTAGATGTCAGCACGTAGGCTCATCTGGACTTGTTAGGGCCTGACCAGCACTGTCTTGCATGAAATGGCCATTTGGGTTAATAATGGCTGGTGATATTTTTCCTTCTTAGTATTTATGGGTCCACGTCTATGGACCTCTGTTTTATTTTAGCATGGAAATAATAGTTATTGTTTAAGGTATTAACTTTGGGGTCATAGACACTTTACTTGAAAATTAATATGGTGAGTAAAGAGACGTGAAAGCAGACGTGCTTTGTACAGAGTACCGTGCATGGTAACACGTCAGGAGGCCTAACAAGAGAACTCTCCTTTCACATGGCCACTGTTGTGTGTAGTCAGTCAATGTCAAGTAACCAAGACCCCAGTGTTTGCATTTTTTAATGTCAAAGAATTCTTTTCTGATTTATGTCCTGGATTGTGTTATTAACGGTTTGTGTATTCCACCTCCCACTTAACCTAGAATTAGGGAATCAGTTCAAAGGGGAGACATCTTGTTAAACTCAGGTCTCCTCCCCTCACCGGGGCTGACCCTTTCCTTCTCTGGAATGTACTAGGCTTTCCTAAGCTTTGACATTTTGCCTGCTTGCACCCGCTCGCTCTGCTTATTTGCTCCATAGAGTGGGTCACGGTGACCACTCTTCAGTACTAGGAACCAAGAACCAGGGGACATGGAGATCTGACATCTAGTCCCCGCGCTTGACAAATCACCTTTAGGGTCCTTCTTCCCTGTTCTTGAAAAATAGCACATGTTTGCAGCCAAATACCTGTATGATCCCCTCCTGGCTGGTGTAATCTCATCTCTATCCCAGGCCTGGGTTGAGATGGCCGGTGAAGTCCATGACTTACACCCATGACCCCTTTACCAATGGTTGTTCAGCCTCACCCTGAGTGTTCTTTTCAGAACTAGCTCTCCTGTTTTTTGGTTTTTTGGTTTTGGGGGTTTTTTCTGCAGTTTTTGGCTGGGGCTGTGTTGGAACCCACCCACCACCTCCAGCATATGGGGCCAGAGCCCTACTCCTTGAGCCACAGGCACCACCCTAGTTCTCCTATTTTTTGCAATAGGGCCGGGCTGAGATTTTTTCCAAATCTTCGGGTTTGGGTTCCTTTTTGCTTAACAATTAACTTCTTCAATTTCTCTCTCCCCTTTCCCAATTTGACTTACTAGCAGGAAGGAGGAAGCAAGCTGCTCCTTCAACGCCTTGCTCAGAAATCCCCCCAGCTAAATACCCAGGTTCACCCCTCGCAAGTTCTACCTTCCTCAACACACGAGGGCACAACGCAGCTGAGTTCTGCCATTTTATAACAAAGATCACTTTCCCTCCAGTTTCCAATAACGTTTTCCTCATTTCCGCCAGAGACCTCACCAGAATTGCCTTTAACACCCATTTTTCCATCATGCACCTCAAAATCCTTCCTGCCTCCACCCGTTACCCAGTTCCAAAGCCATGTCCACACTTTTTAGTGTTTGTTACAGCAGCATCCCACTTCCCTCTACCAAAATCTGTCCTAGTCTCCTTGGTCTGCCATGACAAAATACCACAGACTAGGTGGCTTAAACAACAGACTCTTATTTTCTCACAGTTCAAGAGGCTGGGAGTTCAAGATCAGGGTGCCAGGATGGTCCGGTCCTGGTGAGGGCTTTCCTCTTAGGTAACAGATGACCGTCTTCTCCCTGCGTCCTCCCACGGCAGAGATGTAAAGAGACAGTGCTCCTTCATTGGAACACTAACCCCATGATGAGAGCTCCACCCTCCTGACTTTCTCTACCCGGAATTACCTTCCAAAGGCCTCACCCACAAATATCATCACATGAGCAGTTAGAGCTTCAACATACAAATTAGGGGGAGGGGCAGACACAAATATTTAAATCATAACATCATGCAATGACAGGCTCAAGGACAGCAAGTTGATAAAACAGTGACAACAAGATTTGAGGAAGGATGCAACTTCCCAACAAAATAGACAGAACTGAGCTAAAGTGATGATCAGGGCTACCTGGGGAACATCAGAACCTGCAGGCTGATCTGGGTCTTTTCTGGCCATGTAAGCAGTTCCACAGGGTGTCATCAATGTCCCCAGGAGAGAACCCTGTGTCCGAACAGGGGTCTGACCCCAGCTTGGCCTCCGTTCAAGGACACAGATCTCAGCATCCCCAACACCATCTAGGGACGGGAGGTTGTCAGCCCCCTACACCAAAGGTAGTTTTTTTAACCCCACGCAGAGTGAGTGCACACGGCCCAAGAGTTCACCAGACCACCCAGCCACCCCCACACGTGGCTCTGCCCTCAATCTGTCTAGCTCCCCTGACCCAGACATTCAGGCCAGCTTGTCATTGTGCTAATATTTAATAACGGTAGGGCGAGCACATTGATGCAGCCACAGCCTAGACTCTGGAGTCAGAGACCTGGGTTCTGCTTATCTGTGATCCTCATCAAGCTTGTTTACCAGCCTGAGCCTCAGTTTCCTCATCTGTAAAGCAGCCCATCTCCTAGAACCTCAGCCCAATGCAATGCTGCAGAGAGAGTGGTGCAGAGAGTGTCTGGCACTCAGGACACGCTCAGGAAATGCAGCTACTGTTATTGTAGCACTTAACAGTTTATGGGAAGGACAGACATCACTGTTAGGTTCCAAATCTCTCCCCTGCAGAAGGGAACCACATCGGACATTTCCACTGAGCTTGGACATTTGCAGAGCCCTCTGGCCCTTCATCCTAGGGGATCCTCAGAGGGACCCCAAGAGGCAGGCAGGTATATGACCTCTGGAACCAGACTCCCTAGGTTCAAGTCCTGTCTCTGCCACTTCTGAGATGGATGAACTTTAGAAATTATTTCCTTCTTTGAGCCTCAATTTCCTCAGCTGTAAAATGGGAGATAAAGACAACACTGATAGGGGATTGTGGCAAGGGTTAAATGACTTGGTATCAGTATACATAAAGCACTTACAGTGTGCCTGACAGATCGTAGTCAGCAATGTTTTCCACCTTCAGCAGCCTCCACATTTTATAGATGAGGAGACCGAGGCTCAGAGTGGGAAAGTGACGTCCCTGAGACCCTGAAGCTGATGACATTGCTGGGCCAGGACTCAGCTCCGGTGTTTTCACCAGCTCCACCCGGTGCCAGTTCCAGGAGTTGCTCTATCTCTCCAGCTTCATCCACAGGACGTGGGCAGGAGTGTGGACTCCTCACCCTTGACCGCACTGGCTCTCGGTCAGACCCACAGGCCCTGCCAGGCAACGCTGGGCTCTCAGGAGGAAGGGGCTCGGCAGAAGCATCCAGTGAGGACTGACTACGTGCCCAGCACCATGCTAAGTGCTTGACCTTCACAGTCCCTTTAAACCTGACAACAACTTTAGTCCCACCTCACAGACGAGGAGACTGCGGCTGAGAAGTCTGAGACACGTATTCGGGTCACACAGATAACAGCCCTCAGACTCTCTCACTCAGACCGGTCTGTGTCTGGGCCCCGTGTCCTGCCCACCATGTGCCACATGCTGTGTGCTCCCTCCACACACCCGTCCTTTAATCCCACGCCAATCCTCAGAGGAAAGTCTCCTCCCTCCCCTTTACAGGACAGGAAACTAAGGCCCTGGGTCCCTCAGCCCCACAGATTCAAACCAAGGCTATCTGCTGCCCTATCTAAGCAAAGGGGGTGCCTCCTCCCTAGTTCTCAAAGCCCGCAGGGGAGGGCACTGCAGGGATGGGGAGCAGTAGCGCCTGCAGGGGACAGCAGGCGAGGCAGCTCTGATTTCTGGAGTTTCAGGAACTCACACAGACGTCAATCCTCCCAGAAATTAGGGAGGGAGGTAGGAGGAGAATCCAGATCCTCTTGGCGTTTGCAGCGTCTGTGTCACGGCATCAAAAGTAGCCATTACCTCTTCAAGGGCCTCAGGACAAACCCCACCAAGAAGGATTTTTCTTACCCTCATTATCTTTCCCTCCCCAGGGTCAGAGGTCAAGTCAGCAACCTCCTGCCCACTGCCTTCTGCAGGCCCCAGCACAGGCCTGGTTCAATTGTAAACTCATCTCCTTCCCCCTGGAGACCAATTGGAAACTCAGCTGCTAAACCCTCAGTCCAGCAATTCATAAATCAGAGGCCTCTTCTTGCTCAAGCAGGGCTGCCCAGGTGCCCCAGAAATGCCAATTTGATCGGATTCCAGCCAGCTTCAGGGGAGCAACAGGAACCTTCCAGGGCCAGGCCCAGAGCAAATTGTAGGGAAAGCCCAAGCCAGGTAAGTAGTTGTTGTCCTTGTCCTTATCACCAGTGACCCTGCCATGGATACTCCTGCCAACCAGGCCCAGAGAAATTCCAGGCACACATTCAGGAGAGCAGAGAAGCCACTCTAAACCCAGAACTTCACTCAGGCAGGTCTCCAGTCATTAGCTTTTATCAAGCACTTGCTTCAGAGAAACCCCCAATTTTTTTTTTTCTTTTTTTTTTGAGACGGAGCCTCAAGCTATCCCCCTGGGGCAGAGTGCCATGGCATCACAGCTCATAGCAACCTCCAACTCCTGGGCTCAAGTGAGTCTCCTGCCTCCGCCTCCCAAGTAGCTGGGACCACAGGCGCCCGCCACAACGCAGCCATTTTTTGGTTGCAGCCATCATTGTTGTTTGGCGGGCCCGGGCTGGGGTTTCAAACCCACCACCTTAGGTGTATGTGGCTGGCGCCTTAGCCACTTGAGCCACAGGCGCCGAGCCAAAACCCCCAAATTCTGAAGCTGCCCAGGAATGTGCCTCCAAGTTCATTGCTTTGCAAAAGCAGAGGCTTAAGCAGAGCCTCCTGCAGGTGAGGAGGAGACAGGAAGTGCATCTTATGCCCCCAGGCCCCAGGGCTCCTGGAGGGTGGTTCCTGTGCTGGGCAGGGGAAGATTACTCTTCTCAGGGCCCATGCACGCCCCTGTCACTGAGGGTCTCTCTGTGAGCAATGGAATTCCTCCCCACCCCATCTCTCCCTACCCCTTACAGAGCTCTAGTCCAGTCCACTCCCACCTCAGGAAGCAGCTAACCTCCCGGGAGTTTAGCCTTCCATCCACTGAGCTCAGGAGAGTAGGAGCCGAGGGCTGGCACCATGACCACCTGGCTGAAGCTCAATACAGATTTGTGAACAAATGACAGTGAAAAAATGTGCGAGTAATCGCAGGATTGTAAGGTCATCGGCCCTGAAACAACTCCAGCCTCTCCTATGAATAAACTTGGTGCCACATCACTGTCCTCCTAAGCCCCACAATAGCCCCTCACGTGTCTCCAGCATTGGAATTAATCAGGCAATGTCCCTTTCTTCCCTCATTTGACCCATGCCAACAGTGTACCAAGAGCGGTGCTGCTATTTTTCCATTTGGGAGATGGAAATACAGAGGCTGAGTTGGACCCAATAACTTGTCCCATATGGCATGTCAAGATCAGACCTCAACCCCACTTGAGTCCACCCACTGCCTTGCCCTTTCTATGGGTGCATCCCCAGGCCCATCAGCCAGGCAGTGTTGTCCCATCAAGACCCTGGGGTCAGCATTCCCTCTGAGCCTCAGTCTCTGCTGGGCTTTATTAACAAAGGTATAGGGTCCAGATTGATGGAGGGAAAGGTTCTGATCAGATCCAGAGGACAGTGTCTGCTCTGGGCTTAAGATGGGCTCAGACTACTGGGTCTTATACCTAGGATCTTGTCACCATCCCACACCCAGAGTGCGGCCCTGCCACTGCGTCATCCCAACTCCTCACACAGCCTGCAGAGAAGCAGCGGCTGGCAGGCCTGGGGGCTCCAGAGTCTGTGCTCTACCCATCTACCCACGAAGAGGTGTTACCCACTCTGCAGTCTGAGACCCCACAGTGGTCAGCGCACAAAAGTCCAGGACAGGCTCGGCGCCTATGGCTCAATCAGCTAAGGCACTAGCCACATACACCTAAGGTGGCGGGTTCAAATCCCCAGCCCAGACCCGCCAAACAACAATGATGGCTGCAACCAAAAAATGGCCGGGCATTGCAGCGGGCGGGCACCTGTGGTCCCAGCTACTTGGGAGGCGGAGGCAGGAGATTCACTTGAACCCAGGAGTTGGAGGTTGCTATGAGCTGTGATGCCATGGCACTCTACCCAGGGGGATAGCTTGAGGCTCCATCTCAAAAAAAAAAAAAAAGTCCAGGACAACAGGGAGGGTGGGTGCTCTGCTTGGGCCCCTGCTCAGCCGAGAGAGTGCCTGTGTGACTTGTAGCCCAAGCAGTGCCAGTAAATCACTCCCAGTAACGGGGCTATTTGCTGAGGGAATGAGATAGGCAGGAAACAATTGCCAGAGTAATTAGACATGAAGAGTGGACGTGCCCAGCTTCTCAACACTGAAAAGCCGCCTCCACAGGAGCCACCCCTCCACAGGGTAAAAGAAGACCACAGGGCAAGACTATGAGTTCTGTAGTTGAGAATTGAAGAACCAGAGAGACTGGGATGGAGACAGGGTTACCTTGGAAATCACTGCACAGAATCCCCAATGTACAGATAGGGAAACTGAGGCCTGGGGAGGGAGAAGAAACCTACCCAAGAACATCCAGCAGTTTAGACAGAGAGGTGAGCCTGGAGCCCCAGGAACCTAGGAGGCAGGTCCAGCCATCTCCTGGCACCCATGGGGAAGTGCAGGTCAAGGTCATCTTGAGAGCAAGGGTCTCAGCTCTGACAATCAGAGAGGGCATAGGTGATAATGGGTGACACCTTGGGCAGACATTCATTCATTCATTAAACAATGTTCACTATGTTCCTGCCATATTCCAGGCCCTGTACGAGGCTCTGTTCTGTAGGGATAAAGCACTGAACAAGACAGGCAAATCCCCTGCCCTCACGGAGAGGATACTCCAGAGGCACAGAACCCAATGGCAAGGCAGAAAGCCAGGAAGCTGGAGGGGCCTTGGGCAAAGGAGATGCAGAGCAGCAAGACGCAGGCCTCCAGGGGAGCGCATGCATGAGCACTCTCTTCTGTTTCCCATGCCCTGGGAAAGGGGCTTAATGTCCAGAGGAGGCATTTGGCCCCACATCACTCAGGTTCTGCCTCCCTGACCTTCTCAGACCCTCTTGTTGGATAAACAGCAACTGTGAGAAATGCAGACAGAAACAAAGCCACCCAGCAGCCACCTGTACCCGCAATCCCAGCCACAAGGACAGGACAGGAAAATAAAACCCTCCGATGGAGCAAAATGAATCACTGCCCTAACCTTGACTAGGGGACCAAGAGGATTTGTAGGCAGGCAGTAAGCAGTGCAGGGTGGACCCCTAGAATCTCATGGACCTGGGTTCAAACCCTAGCCCTGCCACTTACTCACTGCATGACCCTAGGCAAGTTACTGATCTCTCTGAGCCTCTGGATTCTTGTCTGAAAAGAGATGAGAACTGACACTCTGTCACCTGGGTAGAGTGCCCCAGCATCATCATAACTCATAGCAACATTAAACTCCTGGGGTGGTGCCTGTGGCTCAAAGGAGTAGGGCACTAGCCCCATATACCAGATGTGGTGGGTTCAAACTCAGCCCCAGCCAAAAAAAAAACCCATCAAACTCCTAAGCTCAAGCAATCCTCTTGCCTCAGCCTCTCAAGTAGCTGGGACCACAGGCACCCACCACACCCCCCGGCTATTTTTTAGAGATGGGGTCTGGCTCCTGCTCAGGCTGGTCTCAAATGCACGAGCTCAGGCGATCTGCCCATCTCTACCTCAAACTCTTGGGCTCAAGCTGGAACTACGGGTAACCACCACATGCCTGGCTAATTTTTCTATTTTTAGTGGAGATGGGGTCTTGAACTCCTGAGCTCAAGCAATCCTCCTCCCTCAGCCTCCCAGAGTGCTGGAATTACAGGCATGAGCTACCCTCCCCAGCCTAGAACCAAGGGTCTTTAAGCTCTGACAGTGAGCAAAAGGGGGAAGGTGGGAGCCACTGCAGGTACTCTGTGTTTCAGAGGGACTGAGCAGGTCAACCTGAAGGGAACTTCCTGTGCCTCTGTCCTTTACCTGTCACCAAGGCCCCCTGAGCCTGGGCCATCCTCTCTGTCTACAGTTTCCCAGGCCCCATTTCCCTTCTGTCACCAGTAAATCCCATTCATCTCCTTAGAATAAGCACGTGGCCATGGGTCAGCAGGTCCAGGTGCTAGCCCAGCCTCTACCACTTTCTTATAGTATAATTCAAAGCCACATGCCTCAGTTTCCCCATCTTTCCCCAAGATGAGCACTCATCTTGGAGATCTGGAAGGACCCTTCTGGCACTCGCATTCTGAAAGTAGGCTCGAACTCGCTGCAGCATGCTGTGGGACCGAAAGTCTCTGGGCTGACCCGCTCACCCAGCAGCCCTGCACTCAGAACCCGGGCACTTCCCTCACCCACCTTGAATCTCATTCAGAGCTGGTGCAGAGACTCACTCCAGAGGGAGTGATCTCGTGTGCTTCCAGGTGCCAAGGAGATTCGGGCCACCTCCCCCAGCCTGTTCATCAGGGCAAGAGACAGGGACACACCTGCACTCCAGAACTGATGAATCTAGAAATAGCAGCCAGATCCCTGGCAGCAGCCCAGAACCACAGGGCCCACATCAGCACTTCCACCCACACGTGGAAGATGAAGAAGATTGCATCTTGGCTTGTCGCCTGTGGCTCAAGCTGCTAAGGCACCAGCCATATACACCTGAGCTGGCAGTTTCGAATCCAGCCTGGGCCCACCAAACAACAATGAGGGCTGCAACCAAAAAATAGCCAGCCGTTGTGGTGGGCTCCTGCAGTCCCAGCTACTTGGGAGGCTGAGGCAGGAGTGGGAGGTTGCTGTAAGCTGTGATGCCACAGCACTCTACCCAAGGTGACAGCTTGAGGCTCTGTCTCAAAAAAGAAAAAAAAAAAAAAAGATTGCATCTCATGAGCTGTCCAGACCCTCAGACCCTGGATACAGGCCCTAGGGCCAGGGAGGCTAAGCTGCCAGGCCTCCAGCTCAGAGAAGGAGAGTGGAGCAGAGCCCAAAAGAATGACAGTGAGGCTTAGGGACAATCACTTAAAATTTTTAGAAATAATACCAAAGTTCATTTTATTGTTTTTACTTTGCCTGGGCACCATCAGAGAGAGATGGTGGAGTATAAATTGGTACAGTATTGGGGGCAACAACTCGGTGATTCTAACCTAAGTTTGAATGCATAAACTCTTTGTTTGACCGGGCAAAGAGTATTCCTGTAGGTAGGAATCTACCCTACAGAAATATACACTAACACGCCAGGAAATATACATACAGCGGTGTTTCCAGCAGCCCTGTTGGAAAAACCAGGAAGAAACTGAAACCACCCAAATGCCCGTCAGGAGGGACTGGCTAATAAAACATCACACACACTGGAAAGAAACACAGTTGTTTTATTAAAAACGAGGTAGATCCGTACAGAGAGCCAGATAGATAATTCCACGACGAATTAGAAGAGAAAAAAGAAAGATGAGAAACATCACGCAAAATACGATCACGTTTTTATAAAAAGAAAAGACTCCAGAGGTCTTAAACCTGAAATGTTGGAAAACTTCTATTGGTCAGAAAGACAGAAACAATTACAATATTCACTGGAAAACTAAATCAGCACGCTCTGGTAATCGGAACAAAAAAAGGGGGTTTTGTCTCATTTTACTTTTTTAACACGTATGTATTCTCAACACCCAGAGGTGTATTTTTAATGTTTCGTTGCATTTCTTTCAGTATTTTCAAAACCTTTTCTTAGGCATAGTTATTATTGATCTGATCTGTATGTATTATTTAACATCCTAGGGGTTTTTTTAAGCTTCATGGTATAGCATTAAGCAGTCCCCATCTAGTATGCGTGTAAGCAATGTTTTCATTGCCTGCGGAGTATTCTGGATGGTCAACAGTTTAGTTTAGGTTGTTCTCTTTTATTCCCTTCTGTTTTATTTTTTGCTATTGTAAGTAGCCCTGTGATAAATGTATTTATGGCTAAATCTTTCAGGGAAAAGCATATGGGATTTTATTATTGAGTGTACGCCTTATCAAAAAACACAAAATACATACAGTATGTAAACAATAAACAATATATTTGCCATATATATATATCTCCAATCCCCTGAATGAGTTAAACGTGATCCAGGCACAAACAGAAATGCTGTAATTCTCTGCCTGCAAATACTCGATGCCTAATGCCTGCCTTGCCCCTCAAGGACATCCCAGATTCATGCCCCTGGGTTAATCCTGCCCACTTGTCAGTTTTGACACGTGCGATCAGGTCAAGCCACACTGTCCCCATGCCAGCTCAGCCCAGAGTGCAGGGACCTCAAAGGGAGGTGAGGAAGAGCACACAGTCTGGTCCTTCCCTCTCCTGCCCTCCCCGCATCCAGTGCCCCCACCCTGGGACCTGCAGCACGGGATATGAATGCAAGAGGCCCAGTGCCAGAGTAAGATGGACAGGTCCAAGCTTCCCGTCCTCACCAGGGGCCACACCCCCTGTGTGCTCCCTGCAGACCCAGCCCTCTGGAGATTCCTCTGGTGAAGTCCGAGAAGCTGTCTTGAATGCTTATTTCTTGGACCACTGAGGTCTTTATCATGAACCCCTTTACTTGTGCAGAGACAATGCCTTTGAAAAAGCAACCAATGTTTCTTCTATTATTTCCACCTTCAACCTTGTTTCAGGCCATGGTGAGGTCACTCCAGCCTCGTTGACTCCAAACAGACTTTTAGCAGGAATCTGAGTATAAATTGAACCTCCTCTGACTTTTAAATAGCAAAGTTCTCCCAGGATGCTGACAGTAGATGTGGACACACAGGAGTTCTGAGCAGGGCTCTCCATAGGGGTAACAGAAAGACACGCTTGGTCAGGGATGAGGCAATGGGAGGAGGGGAGACCCGCTGCTGCCACATGGTCCACTAAGCACCAGTCACCTCTCCCCTAAGTTACTGCCATGGCCTTCTCACTGGTCTCCCTGCCTCCATGCTGCCCCCCTATAATCTCCAGTCCACAGAGCAGCCAGAATGGCAGAAGCCCCATGTCAGATCCTGTCAGCCTTCCTCAAATTTCACTGGTCACCCCTCAGTCAAAGCTAAGTCCTACAGGGTCCTAGGAGAGCCTCCACTCTGGCACCCTTGCTTCTCAGCCTCTCCTTCCAGTAGGGATTCTGCTCTCTCAGGGCACCATAGCCCACATGTGCTCCTGCCCCAGGCCCTTTGCACTGGCTGGTCCCTCTGCCTGGCATATACTTTTCCTTGACTTCTGAATGGCTGATTTCTTTTCCTACTTCCAGCCGTTGCTCAGATGTCACCTTCTTAATGAGACCTTCCCTGGCCACCCTCCTCGAGCCTGCAGTTCCAGCCCCCCGTCCTGAGCCAGTGTTTCACGGCCTGCCAGGCCACTCTGCAGCTTTTCCCTCTGTTCCATCTATGGTCTGTCTGCCCCCTCACTGAACCATAAATTGTGTGAGGGAAGGGGCTTTTTGTTCTGTTTTCTTTTCCACAAGGGAGTAGTTCATTAAACCTATGTAAAATGTGTGGACTTCAAGCAAGAGGCCTCCCTCCTGCCCGCTTCCTGTGGCTGTGCACACACACACCCCCAGCCTGTGTGTGGATCTGAGAGCAAAGGTGTCCTAAGCTACTTTCCCGGGTGGAGCCCTAGGAAGGGAGGGATAAAACAGGGATGCTGGGAGTGTCTGGGGACCACAGCCGTGGGTGACCTTTCAGGATTCCCTAAATCGGGGCTGGCACAGGAGGGACTGGGGAAGGACCAGCTTAAAGTAGTCCTGCAGGCAGACCAAGCCCAGCTCCCCATGTGGCCTACTGCCGAGGGGAGGACAGGGGACACTTCCACAGATACCAAGATGGTGAAGGGGCCCTGGAATGAGACACAACCCTGGAGAAAGATGGAGCTCCAGATATGTCAGGACCATGAGACGAGAAAACGAGACCGGCCATATCTCTCACAATTGAATTTGTGAACTGAGACTTGTACCTGCTGCTACCTGTGGTGTTCTTCTATTCCCCTCCGGGGCTCAACCTCATTATGGGGGGCAGGTTCAGGGACATGAACAATGCCTTTCACACTCTTTCTGCAAAAATTGGAAAAGAAAGTAAGTGGTCCACACAGGGCTTAGAGGTTGTAACCAAAGCTGATGACCTTAAGCATTGATGATTAAAGCTTTTGTGTCAATGGGTCTAGGCCACATGCTCAGATAATTGGTCAAGCATTGTTCTGGATCTTTCCTTGAGGGTATTACTTGAATGAGATTAATATTTAAACGGGTGGACTTTGAGTAAAGCAGATTGCCTTCCATAATGTGGGTGGGCCTCATCTAATCAGTTGAAGGCCTGATTAGAGCAGAAAACTGACCTCCCCTGAGCTAGAAGGAATTCTACCAGCAGATGGCCTTTGGACTTGAACTCCAACCCTTCCCTGAGTCTCCAGCCTGCCGGCCTATATCCCATAAGATTCTGGACTTGCCAAGCCTCTGCCACTGTATGAGCCCATTCCTTAAAATAAATATTGAGAAAGAGAGAGAGAACCCCCCCCCCACACACACACACACAGTAGAACTTCTGTAAGTTAACTACCCAAGGGATCGTAACAAACTCATCAACATACATACGTGGTCAACATAAGGAACCAGGCCTGCTGTACTGATACATACATGTACTTTCTTATATAGTTTTTGTTAAATATCATACAAAATCATGCATAATCAAAACACAGTAAAATCATACTATAATATTATACAAAGTCAATACATTTAGATGTGGCCCCGCTGCCACGGTTTAATCATTCTCTCCGAGAAAAAGAGTCAATCTAGGTCTCATTCGTATTACAAACCTAAGTGGGGAAAGCATTCTCAAGCCTGGCTACACCGCTCAGCATACCTGCGCATTTTTCCACAGTAAATGGCTTCAACTGCATTATCAGATGCCTGACATCCTAGAACAGGGGAGTGAGAAACTATGCGGTATCTTCTGGATGAGGGAAGTGGGTCAGGAGCTGCCTACAGAAGGTGATCAGTAAGATGACTTGCTGGTTATCGGACTGAGTGGATGTGGCTCAAGGTCAAGTGCCCAGGGGGATGCTTAGAGGTGAGGCTGGAGAAGTCCATCACGATGGGCTTTGACCGCTCAACAAATGGACTGAATGCAGAAGGACATTTTGAGAAACCCAAATCTTAAGGGATGGGCAGAGAAAGAAGGTCCTGCTGAGAGGACTGAGGAGGACTGGCCTGAGAGGTAGGAGGGGGCTATGGAGGAGCCTGATGAGCTGAATGAGGGAGGCTGGGCGGATGATTGCAGGGAGTGTCTCATACCAAACCAGCCTTGTACGTGACTGGGGAAATTGGGAGGGACATGTTAAGTAACTTAACCGATAGGACGCTGAACATATTTCTTTTTTTTTTTGAGATGGAGCCTCAAGTTATCCCCCTGGGTAGAGTGCCATGGCATCACAGCTCACAGCAACCTCCAACTCCTGGGCTCAAGCGGGTCTCCTGCCTCCACCTCCCAAGTAGCTGGGACCACAGGCGCCCGCCACAACACCCAGCCATTTTTTGGTTGCAGCCATCATTGTTGTTTGGCGGGCCCAGGCTGG
>CAUYQV010121254.1:0-38931 GCA_963574575.1 Galagoides demidoff
ACCTCATTCTGGCTAAGTTTTGGGAGATGGCGAGCTTCCAAGTATTGGTTGATTTCTTTCAGATTTTAATATTTCTGAAAGTATTTCAAATTGTATATGAAAACAGTACAATGTACCCCACGTTTGCATTAATGTATACAGCTATCAATTAATAAAAAAATATTTTTTATTAAATCGTAACTTTGCACATTGATGCAGTTATGGGGTTCAGGGTACTGCTTCTATATACAATGTGAAATGTTTACATTGAACCAAGTAACACATCCATCACAATTATACTCATTTCTTAATAGTTTAGAAATGTACCATTGCATCATGCACATTAGGTGAGGTCCCCCTGAATACCCTCCCTTCTCCCATATTCCCTCTCCCTACCCCTCTTTCTCCTCTTCCCTTCTACTTTATGGAAACTTTTGGAGTGATGGCTGCGTTCACTAACTTGATTGTGGTAATGGTTTCATGAACGTGTACATACATTAAAACTTAGCAAATTGTAGCCTTTAAATTTGTGTGGTTGATTGTATATCGCTTTTACTTCCACAAAGATCTTAAAAATAGACTCTGGCTGTATGGTTGAAGGCAGATTGTAGGTGACAATGTATCAAAGACCTATTAGGTGTCAACAGTCTAGGTGGGAGGTGATGGCAGCTTAGACCAGAGTGGTTAACAGGGAGGTGGTGAGAGGAGGAGGTGAGATGCCACCTACGGCAGATATGGTCTGCAAGAGTAAAAGGTATCCAGGCTTGGCTTGCCATTTCCTGGAATGGTGATGGCTTTGGGAGGTTAAATAACTTTCCCCAGTCACTCTGCCAACTCGGGGCTGTGCTGGGATTGAAACCCAGATCTTCCAGGCTCATCGAAGTCCCAGAAACTGAGGGTTTGTTCTTTTCTCCCTGCCTGTGATCCCTAGGGACTGGAGGGACAGACCTGCCTGAAAAATTTCCTGATGCAATGTGGGGGGCCTGTGGCTCTGATTTTCTCCAGGCTTCTTCAGATCCTGGGGGGATGGATGGCAAGACAGGCCAGGGCAGGGGAGAAAAGGGGCAGATGGATGAACTAAGTAAGTAGGCACTCAGTGCAATCCTGAACCTGAAGTTAGAGTCCTAAGAGTGTCTGGTTTCTTTCCAACCTCAGACCCTGCTAGAGCTTCATGAACATGACTGAGCACTTGGTGCAGATGTGATACACAGGTGAGCCTGTGTGTAGGCTGATCAACCCATCCCAGTTTGTCCAAAACTATGCAGATGCTAGCATTAAAGACCTTTGATTCCTTGAAAAATGTGGAAAGTTGGTCACCCTGCCCATGTACATGAGTGGATATGTGTATGTATGTTTATGAGCGTATGTGTGTGAGTTCTCAGGTCTGTGCAAGTGGGTAGAGATAAATGGATAGAGATAGTTCCATGATGCACTCTACACATATGAAGCAGGATGTCAAGAAATGCGTCCACATCAAGGTGTCACTGGGCTTCATAAATGTCTCAGTGAAGATTATCTTAACCCTCCTCTGTCCCCTTCTGTGCTTCCAGAAAGGCACAGAGGTGGCTCTGTGTGCACAGGTGATGCTTTGAGTGGTCAGGAACATGGACTTTGGAGTTTGAGTAGGTGTAGATTTGAATCCTGCCTCAGTCACTGCTGGCTGTGTGACCTTGGGCACGCAACTTAACCTCTTTGTGAGTCACTTTATTCAACACATAGTAGATATAGGGGGACCCTTATCAGGAACATAAATGAGACAGTGCATCTGGAGAGACCGCCACTGGGCATTCACTCAGTTCATGGAAGAACTATCACCGTTCTTATAAGTCTAGTGTATGAGGCTAAGTGGTGTCTTACAGAGTGTGTGAGTGTGAGTGTGTGAGGGAGGAAGAGGGTGTTCCCACAGACAGTGGGACGTGGGAGAATGCTCCCACAAACAGAGGGAGAAGTGTCTCCCACAGACAGCAGGCAGGTGGTTCTCACAAGACGTGGGGAGTAGGTGGTTAAGATCCATTGATGTGGTGTCTGGTCTGGGTTTGCCCTTGTAAAGAGGTTGCCTATAAAAGGCAGAACTATTTTCCTGGCATCTGGTCTGGCTGGTAGGATGCAGAGAGTTGTCTTGGGAGTCTAGGTACATGGTGGGACTAGCGTGGCTCTTCTTGGAGCCAAAAGCCTGTGGCTTCTCTAACTCAGGTGGCAGATGGGCTTCACTTGCTCGCAGAATCTTCCCCTCTAGCTGCCTGTGGTACCTGTGACTCTGTCTTCCCCACCAACCCCAGCCATCGGGCCAAGGGGCCCCTGCCTAAGGCCCACTGCCAGGTAAGGAGACTCATCAGGTCCTCTTAGGAATCTGACTTGGGGATGCAGAGGCCGGAGTTGGTGAGTGGCAGGCCTCCGAGCGAAAAGCTCACACACAGTTGGGTCTGGCATTGACTACCTGACAGCCTCTCATTTATTTGAATTATTGGGTGGCAGGTGAGGGGTGCGTGGGCAAAAAACATATACCTGGGGAGAAGCCAGTCTGAAGAAGGGGTGAAGCAGACTGCAAGGAAAAGTGGAGGTCAAAGGCCAGAGTGAGACAGGCAGAGGAAGAGAAGCAGGGAGGGTTATAGTGGGTCTGAGCATGTTCGAGGCTTCCCAGGGCTGAGGTTCTGGTCTGGATGACTTGCACACCCCGTCCTGGTCCAGAAAGGCACAGGGCAGAGGTTTTCCTGTTGAATTTTTACAGTGGTCCTATGTTGCCTTCCTGCTTTATGGCTGAGGAAACTGTGGCTCTGATTATTAATGGATGCTGAGGGGCGCCCAACTGGGAGGGCGCAGAGGCAAGGATGAAAGTGACTTACCCCTCTCTGACCACGCTGGCCAGGGACAACCTGGTTCCATCTTGGGGTTTCGTACTTGGTGTCTCTCTGCCTGAAATACTCTTTCCTGATGTCCATGCAGGGGGCTCTTTCTGAGCCTGCAGGTCTCAGCTTGGTGTCACCACCTCAGAGAAGTTCCTGTGAAGTCTCTGTCCCTTATACCTTGGTATTCCGTGGCTGAGCCCTTTGGGTTGCTGTTGGTCTACTGGCTTGTTGGTTTTTTCTGCATTTAGCACAGTTTGTAATTATTTTATTTTATTTTTAGAGACAGAGTCTCACTTTGTCACCCTTGGTAGAGTGCCATGCGTCACAGCTCACAGCAACCTCCAGCTCTTGGGTTTAGGTGATTGTCTTGCCTCAGCCTCCTGAGTAGCTGGGTCTACAGGTGCCCGCCACAATGCCTGGCTATCTTTTGTTGCAGTTTGGCCAGGGCCGGGTTTGAACCCACCACCCTCGGTATATGGGGCCGGCACCCTACCCACTGAGCCAAAGGTGCCGCCCAGTTTGTAATTATTTTGCTGGTGCAGTGATTGGATAACTCATACTTGTGTTCTCCCATAGACTCCATGAAGAGAGGACAGGTCTGTTTTCCCTGGGAGACACCTCCACAAAGTGGAGAGCTTGGCACACAGATAATGTCTGATAGCTATTTGTTGGATGTGTGCTGGAATCCCTATTTTACCCAGGAAGAAATGGAAGCCTGGAGGATAAGGAAACTCGCTCAGAGCTATTGAGTGAACAAATAGCCAGGGCAGGGGTTGACCCACGTGTGGTCCAGCTCGAGTCCACACTGCTCTTTTGCTGTACAATGACATTTGCATGTTCTGTTACCCCTTTATGCAAAGCACCCTTCTCTGGGCAGGCAGAAAACCTGCCTCCCACCAGCCTGAGCAGGCAGCTGGCCTTTGAGATCCATCCGTCCATGGTAGTTAGGACGTTCAGCGGTTCTACACTCAGTCCTACACTGGCTGGCTGTGGGAACGCAGGTGGGTCAGTTTTTCATGTGCCTCTCCTTTCCAGGGGTGTCCAGGAGCATGTGAGCGTCAAATACGCTCTTCACCTCCTGCCATATTCAGTTGTCACAGCTATTATGCTTCCTTGATTTTGAAGGCAAGTGTTGAGTTTGAGCACCTGGGGATGAGGGGAGAAGGATGCCCAGGGTCACAGGTGAAGCAGAGCAGATGACAGGTCATTGCTGGCCACGTGTACTGAATGCCTCTCCCTCTGAGAGTGAGCTGAGGGGATATTTACACTCCTGGAGGCAAGGAGCTGGGCACTGGAGGGCCTTTGGGGTGTGAGGAGTGGCCTGGGTCACTGGGCTGGAAGCCAATGCAGGGACGGGGACTTGGTGCTGGGTGGTCTGACCACCCTGGGCCGGCCTCCCAAGGCCAAGGGGAGCATTGGGGACACTCGTGGGCTCTGACTCCTTGAACTCTGGCTCAGCTCTGGTGGAGGAGGCCCCTGGGAGGGGGTCTGGGGGGCCACCCAAGAGGAGGTGGACGGAAAGCCATCCTGCTATGCCTCCCTGAAGCAGCTCGAGCACACGTAATTATAAGACAGTGGGCAGATGACAGAGTTAGTTAATGTAACAAGCCCTTTAAGCATTTAGCCACATTCGAGTGTTTAATCAGCTGTGTAAAGTGCAATATCTATCTTTCAATTTTATGCCATTAGGGGAGACAAGATTTTGATTAGGTACTTAATCTGTGCACGGCAAAAACAGGCCCACAGCAAGCCCATGGTGGGGAGGGAAAGGGACATTGGACGGGGGATTCGATAAAGGGGAAAGACAGAAATTTAACATAAAAGAGAATTAGTGCAGCTCCTTTCAATTTAGTGCCCAGGCTTTATGGCCTAATCAATTAGAGGCCTGGCCGGGGCTGCTGGGAAGCCACTCGGCCAGGCTGGAGGTTCGGCCATATTAATTCCCTTCATTACGTGGGGGTCAGGCCGAGGGCTTTGCGGGGGCTCTGCAAGGAGTGGGTCACTTCTCGGGCACTGGCTCAGGAAGCAGAAGAAGGAGGTCAAAGGGTGTCGGGCTGGATAGGAGGGGTCCTGGGGGCTCAGGAATGCTGGGCACCAGGAGCTTGGGGCAGGAAGGACTCTAGAGGGTGCCAGCCCGTGAGGTGGTACAGAGGGGTGGAGTAGTGGAGGCCATCTTTTTGACCTGTTGACCAAAAAAAATGGGCTGGAAGCCAATGCAGCGATGGGGACAAGATCTGTGTGATCTTGGACAGCATGCTTGGCCTCTCTGTGTGGCAGTTTCCTGCAGAAGCACAGTTGTGGCTACCCCAAAGGGTTGCTGTGAAAAGAAAAAGAGAGAGCGGCGGTATGCTGAGGGTTTAGCATAGCGTGTAGGAGGGCGGGGTGGTCATTCACTCAGTGGCAGTGTTGTCAATTTTGTTTCTAATATTATTACATGCCTACCCGAAGGTAACCTTTAACCACCACCACGACTTCCTTTGCGTACCAGGCATTGTGCTGGGTGTGCCCCCTGTGAGGTTGGTGCTATTGCCTGAGTCATGAATGAGGAGAATGAGGCTCATTGAGGGAAACAACTTACCCACTGTCACGCAGACTTGGAGACTCCAGAATCAGCACTCCCCTCTCGACTGGTGCTCACACCCTGATGACATGGCGGAGTTAAGTGGGACCGACTTCCACAATGGCTGAGGTCACTAGAAGGCTAGCATGTGCAAACGTACCCAAAGATCTTAACAAGCCACATTCCAGTTACTGAGCAAATTATAGAAAAGATGCTGGTGACCTTTCTAGGATTGTGAGCATTCAGGGAATGAAGTGACAACCCACAAGGAGTCATGTCCCATGATAGACACAAAAAGCAAAAGAAAAAGGCTGTTTGGGGTACAGAGGAAAGGAGTATTTGGTCTCACGCTTGTAGCCTCCTCTTTGGCTCCATAATGTCCCCAGAGGCACTGGGGAAAGACCCGGGGTCCAGAGAGCCCAGTTTGAAACCACTGGTGCTATGACCAAGCTGGATGTGGGGTTCTAGTGGTGAAGTTCCAGAAGGGCTGTTAACAAAAGTTGAAGTTCAGAGAGATTAAGTGACCTGGCTGATGTCACAGAGGTGGAGTGTGACGGGGTGAGACAATTTCCTCCATCTCTAATTGCTTCTAAGGGCTTTTTGCCACTCAGTGCTGCCCTGGAAGGAAACAGCATGGCCAGAGGAAACTAAATTCTCATCAGGAATTTGGGAAATTTATTTATTCAGCATGTATTTGTTGAGCACCCACTATATGCCACACACCAGCAGCCCCGTGAAGGCACGAGTCACGTCAATTGTCACTGCCATCGAGTAACCACTTCACATATGTTTGTGTAATGAATGAATGAATGAATGAGTGAATGAATGGTCCTAGTCCTGTGTCCTTGAGAAGAGAGAGAGAAATGTGGATGACATGACACAACAAAGTGGACAGAGAAATGACAAACTCCGGGTTGGGATCCTGCACCATCTCTTTGCAGTTGGGTGAGATATGTAACCTCTATCAGCCACTTTCTGTGCTTGGCAGAGGTGGGACCAAAGTCCTGCTCTTCTTGCCCTTCCCCTTGGCTGAGATGATCAAGGGACATTTCTTAGCTCAAAGTCTCATGTGATACTCAGTGAATGTTACTTTTCATCCATCATTACTCTAGTTCTTGAATGAACCCACAGTTTGTATCAGCCATGCGGGTGTCCTTTAATGAAGTGTCATTAGGGTCTATCCTTGTTCTATGTTGACACTTTCAGAAATATGTCCAGTAAGGATGAGGCAGTGGTCCCGTTACTGCTCCCAGAGCACCCTGCCCTTTTTTCCCCAGCATGGTCCTTGGTTTTATTATAAATACTTATTTTTCCTATTGGACTAGATCAACCCTAGGGTAGGGAGTCAGTCTTGCCCACTGTAGCGTAACAGGTGCTTAGCACATGTTTGTCAAGCGACTATATAAATGAACGGATGAGTGACAGAGGTGGCCTTGCAGTTCCACTATGGATGTGACACAGATGGGGAGGATACAGTTTATTGCATGGTAGCACCAGACTTAAGAACTCTCTTCAAGTGGTAGCACTGGGCTTAGTCTTACAAAATGAAATTTGACAAAAACCTATCAGCCGCGGCTCCTGGATCTTGAGTACCAGCTACACACACACAGACTTGGGAGAGAAAGACAATCTTGTCTTTCTGGATTACACAGTCACTTGGAGAAGAGGTTGGCAGTGTTTTCTATAAGTGGCCAGATGGCAAATACTTTAGGCTTTGAGGACTCTACAGTTTCTATTGCAACTACTCAACTTTACTATGGGAATCCAAAAGCAGCCACAGCCAACCTCTAAGCAAATGAGTATGGCTGTGCTCTAATAAAACTTTATTTACAAAAATAGGCAGCTAGCAGATTTGGCCCATGGGTATTTTTATGTCAATTCCTGATTTAGAGGGTACAACTCTAGGGAGTAATCTTTCTTCATATCGACCTCAGCAGCTGCATACCCATTTTATAGAGGAGAATGTTGAGCGGTGGATAGGCAAAGAGTCTGCTGAAGAGCTGGACTCAGCATGCTGTTCCTCCAAATATGACAAAAATATCAGCCTCGTCTTATGGAGCCTATTAAATGGCACATAAGTAGCAGACATAATCCCCTGGAACATTCTCAACAACTTGGAAAAGCTGGTCCTCTTATTCTCCCTCATTTTACAGTTAAATAAACCTGGGCCTTCGGAGGTGAAATGATTTACCTATGGTTCCACAGCTAGTGACTTAACATTTATTTGTTGCAGATGTATTAGGGATCCACTCTACTCTGGATACTTTTTTGCAGTTGGGGATAAAGTAAACTCCTGGCCTCAATGTGCTTACATTATATTTGAGAAAGTACATAATAAAGGATCTAAATGACACAACACCCAAGTGAGCTAAACAATATATGATGTTAGAGGAGATAAGGACCTGTCAGTCAGGGCAGGCCTGGCATAATGGGTCAAACCCTGCCCTCTACCTGTTTTTTAAATAAAGTTTTATTGGAACACAGTTAAATCCCTCTGTTTCTGTGCTGTCTGTCCCTGCTTTTGTGCTGCAGCAGGATAGTTGACTAGTTGCAACAGGAACTGTCTGGCCACCCTTGGCTTAAAAAAACCAAGTTTTATTTCTTGGCCATGCATCATGCTCCTCTGGGTTGGCCCAAGAGCAGTTTATTGGTCACTCCAGCCTGTGGGGCCCCCACCCTCTTGAATGTCTGTAAGGCAAAGGAAGATTTTGGAGAGTCTCATATGGGCAACTAGATGGCCAGCCCAGAAGAGATACATATCACTTCTGCTCAGGACATCTTGGCCTGACCCAACAGAAAGAGATCTTAGAAGGTGGGCTTGGAAAGTGAAGAGCTGGAAATACTTGGTGAGTTTCTCTGACCACCACACACGCTGTGGGAAATAAGCAACCCGATTAGCTGATGGGAAGTGACAGGGACTCATGTAAATAATGCCACCAGGAAGGGCCTGAAGGAAACTCAGCTGGGATTGGAGTCCAGGTGTGTCCACCTTGAAGGAATGTCCTCTTGGGCTCTGTGCTGTCCCACACTCCATGACCCAGGGAAGGGGGTGTCGGGGAGGCCATTGGGTGACCAAATGTGGGAGAGCACCTCTAAGTAAACTTTTGCCAAGTGTCCTGGCCTTGCCCCGTCCCTTTGCCTCTCTCAGATCCCCCTCTCAGATGGTCTGTGTGCTCACTTGCTCAGCTGGTTGGGTTCAGCATTAGTTTGCTGTGGCTGAGATAACAAGGAACCACAGAATGGGCAGCTTCAACCACAGAAATCACACATCCTAGTGTGAAATGTGTTCTCTTATCCCTCTAGGCTACAGGTTTGAGATGGAGTACACTCCTGCCAAATGTCCCACTAGCCCTGCCCACCTGGCTCCAGACATGACGTTTCTGTCTCTTCCAGGTCACACCCCCATAGGGCCCACTAGGTAGCTTTGCTACCCAGTCCTGGGAGGACTGGGCTGGGCTGGGGGAGGAGGGCGAGAGGCCCTGTCTGCGAGGCTGTGACTCTGCAAGGCACTACATTAAGGTTATTAATAACCCTCTCAGCCTTTATTGAAAAGATGCTCTCTGTGTCTGAATTTGCCACTATGGCAACCCATTTATTAAGGCTGTAAGAGCCGGAGTTGCCTCAGACCATATTTATTACCATGATTTGCTGAGGGAAGGCTGTGATCCAGGACTGGGGCAATTTGGGGAGAGAATATGTTGTCACTTAGAGGGAAGGTCTTGGCTCACCCCATCGGGAGGTCAGCAGGGACACGGTTTCTGTCTCTCCCAATTAGATCAGGACTCAGATTGCAGGTGGGCAGTTTGGAGTTGGAGGCGGTGACGATCCCTTCTCTCCATGCATACATAAGGACAGCAAGACTCAAAGGGATCAAGTGAGTCCCCACGGAAACAGCTTGTGGCCAAGCAGGCAGCTGTGGTGGCCCTAACAGTCAGGGGGTTCATTTTTCTATAAAATTATTCTCTAGTGTTTTTCTTTCTCTCTTTCTATCTCTCTTCTTTTTTTTCCCCTCATAATATATGGTAAACTCTTTTAGTATCAGAAAATAAAAACACCCACAGTGATGGCAACACCACTGCCAGCTAAAACAATCAGCATGGACTAAGGGATTTCTGTTCCTTCACCTGCTAGAGTTCCCACAATACTCCTGCTTGGCGTTATTACAGAGCTCACTTTGCAGGGGAGGTACCTGAGTCTGGAGGGATTAGGTAACTTGCCCAGAGTCACACAGCAAGTGAGGGCGGAGCTGGGACTCCAATCCGCTGTTGTCTGATTGGGAAGTGTGGGCTCTCATCCCAATGGTACAAACCTCCTTTTCTTCCCTGCCTTCTTTTCAGAGGCCAGAGGAGCGGCAGGTTCGCCTACCTGGACACCTTCTGCAAGGACCATTCCTTTGCCTCTCTTGCTTCCCTCTCTAGGATGGTCTCAGTGTGCACATTTGTTCAGCTGCTTGCAATTTATACTAGTTTGCAGCAGCTGCCATAACCACAGAGAACCACAGAGCGGGCAGCTTCAACAAAAGAAGTCTCTGTTCTCACCATCCTGGAGGCTACAGGTCCAAGATCAAGGTGTTAGCAAGGTTGGTTTCTTCCGAGGCCTCTCCCTTGGCCTTGTAGATGCCGCCTTCTCTCTGCGTCCTCACGTGGTCTTCCCTCTCCCAGGTCATAATTTCCTTTTCTTATCAGGGCACCAGAGTGGATTAGTGTTTACTATAATGAATTCATTTAACTTTGTAAAGACTAAATTGTTAGTCTTTACATTTACGTTAATTACCTTTGCGAAGATCCTGTTTCTAAATACAGCCACATTCTGAGATACTGGGGGTTGGGGCTTCAACATAAGAATTTGGGGCAGGGGGACACAGTTAAGCCTGTACAGGCCAACTTCCTGGCCACTAAAGTTCTCTGGGGTCAGTCTAGAACGTCCACGTGGTCCTGCCATGGAGCTCCATGGGCAGCCAGCTGGCTCCTGTCTCCACCAAGAGCTGCCCACTCCTCAGGCCTCCTGTTGGAGCCGAGGTCACATTGGTTCCACCTCAAAGCTGTCCCTTCTTCTCTAAAGGGTGTGCAGCGTCTAGGATTCCTGAGGCCTTCTCTTCCCCTCCCAGGCCCTGGGCACGCTTGTCCCACAGCTGTCCCTTCCCTCACACTCTCTTGATATCAGCCATTTAAGATTTGCCTCTAGGGGTAGCTGGAAGCTCTGGGCCTGGGCAGCCTGCTGTTTCTCCACACAGGTTTTGCCGCATATCTCTGCCACCTTCCCACAACGCGCCGTGTCCTCCTGAGCCCACTTCCCTCTTTTTCCTTTCCTTTCCACGTCTCTTTCTCTCTCTCCCTCCTTCTTTTCCTTTCTTTCTCCCTGTCTTCCTCACCTCCCACACTCCTCCTTCATGTTGGATGCTGTCCGAGCTGCTCAGGGTTCAGTGGTGACCCCAGTGAAACAGGTACCACAAGGACAGATGCAGAACCAGAGGGTCCCTGCGGTGGGCCCTGTTCTCATACAACGTCAGGAAAAGAGGAACTCCGCACGCTCACAAATTAAAACCCTTTCTGATCGCATGTCGAACCTTGCCCACCATAATGATTTTCCTGTTCTACTCAGATGCTGGAAGACATCCCAAATGCTTTTTGTTGTGGTTGTGTTTTTTTTTCCCCACTCAGCTGTTGCAGCTTGTCTGACGCATTTCCTCACGTGGTACGGACGCTAACCAACCAGACAGTGTGGGTTGTACTCTGTCTCTCAGCAGCCCATGTGCTTTGATGTGAACAGGTGATCACGCGTTGTACTCAGGCTGTTGCACTTGTAGGAGAATGGCAGGGAGAAGGCATGTCAGGGACGAGGATATTGCTATGGGGATTTTTCAGGATCGTGAGGTTGAAGGAGAGTTTAGTGATGAAAGTGAGCATGGAGAAACCTGCAGGCAGTGAACTTAGTTCCAGTGAATCTGCAGGTAGTGATGAAGAAGGCGGCGAGGATAACATGAACCTGTAAGAAGCAGCTGGTGATGGTGATCTCGTGAAGTTCTCATCCTCTGTCACACGGCAGGGAGTCACCCCTCCTCACAGTGCTCAGCCAAACCTTGAACTTGAACATGTCCACCTTTTTTTTCTCAGATGATCTTATTGGCGAAATTTTGACCTCCACCAATACATACGCAGTGGAAATAATACAGAAGGCGACTCTGCTGACAAAATACTCAACGTGGCACTCGTGGAAGGATGTTTCATTTCAGGTGTAATGCTGAACGTGACTCTGAATTTGAACATGCAATGAGTTGACTATTTTACCGAAGATTGGCTAGACGGAACCCCATTCTTCAAGGATGTTTTCTCGCGTGTCTGTTTTTTTTTCCAGATATTTTAGATGCTATATTTAGTTTCTCCTGTTGCAGCTCAAGGGGGTTTGTGTACCCGAGGGAGTAAGGGAAAGAAGATGAGTGAGTACATTGACAACAAATGCAAAGAACTCTGTGTACTGGAAGGAAATGTGGCCACAGATGAGTGCACCGTTGGTTTCAAAATTCAAGTGCTATCATCAGAAGACTACTAAGTAGGGCCTGTGAATTTTTTGCCTGGGTGATTCAGAAAATGGTTAAGTGTTTTCTCATATTCCCTATTACGGCAAGACGACAACAAAAAGTCTTATTCATTTCGATTTGCCATTTGCATCTCAAACAGCAATTCCTTTGGCACAAGTTTTGCAAGCGCCTATGAGTGGTTCAGGCCAGCGCATCTGCACAAGCCCTCAACTTGCTTGAAAATTGAATAAGATGAACATATACAAAACAGGAACAGTTATGGCTTCTAGGAAGCATTTTCTGAGTGAGCCAAAAAAGAAGGAACCTCAGGAATATGAATGATGTATCTATCAATGTGACATGAAAATGACGTGCCTCTCTTTCTATGACGAGAGGTTAGAGATGCTGAATACATGGCTGGTTATAGGATAATAGTGATTATTATCACCGTTACGGTCTGTTCAATTTGAAAAACTGATAGTTATTTTAGAATACATAAAGTTTATGGGAGAAGTGGACAGAGCTGATTAGTACAGTGGATGTTTCAGATTTATAGGAAGGTCCTTCTTCTGGCTGATGGAAGTTGCAGTTGTGAACAGCTACATCCTTTGCTCATTAGATAACGAGGAAAGTGGAGAAAAAGTGCAGACACACCTCCCTAGCAGGAGAAGTCTCATCACTCAGCTCTGAGCAATGTGAAGAACAGCAATTCAAGAAAGAGGGCGAGACCATCATCTTCTGACACTGAGGAAAGGCTAAATGGGAAGACACATTTTTATAATGCAAGACGAAAAAAAAAGCAACAAAGGATTGCCTGGTTTGCAGCAGAAGAAATAAAAAAGGTGGGAGGAAAGAAATCATTTTCTACTGTGAGACGTGCAAGAGGAAGCCTGGACTTCATCCTGGAGCTTGCTTGAAGAAGTATCACACTCAAAACAATTACAAAAATATACAAACACACTTTAATCATTTTACGTAATGACAATAGATGATAAAATCATCAGAGGAGTTCATATTTATGTTTTTCTCTTTTAAAACTGTAGGATAATTACAAGTGATCCACCAACCTCTTTCCTACCCCAAAGAAATAAGAGCTGGGGAGTGTGCAGGGGCCAGAAAAAACTGGAATGGAATTAAAGCATGCAAAATGGCAGGTGGGGGAGTGCAATGAACTATGAAGACTCATGTTGGCCAGGGAGGCCAGAGGAGGAGGATGAGCTGAGCTCCGGAGGAAGCTGAGAGTTCCCTGGTGAGACAACAGACCAGGCAGAGGTCATGTTCACAAGGTGAAAGATGGAAGTTGGGCAAAGAACCTGTGGAGGGATAAAGCTTGATGCATTTGGAGGTATAGTTGGAACCATGAAAGCAATAAACAATGTGTGAGCTGAGGCTGGATTCTGGGAAGTACAAAGCTTTGTCAAGAAGTCCAGTGTGGCTCAGCACCTGCGGCTCAATTGGCTAAGGCGCCAGCCACGTACACCTAAGGTGGTGGGTTTGAATCCCCAGCCCGGGCCCGCCAAACAACAATGGTGGCTGCAACCAAAAAATGGCCGGGCATTGTGGCGGGTGCCTGTGGTCCCAGCTACTTGGGAGGCGGAGGCAGGAGACTGGCTTGAGCTCAGGAGTTGGAGGTTGCTATGAGCTGTGATGCCATGGCACTCTACTCAGGGGGATAGCTTGAGGCTCTGTCTCAAAAAAAAAAAAAAAAAAAGTCCAGTGTTTAGCCTAAGTGAAGATGGAGCCGTTGAAGGGTATGGAGCAGAGGGTGGGAGTTTGCTGAAGGATTAGATTGGTGAGCATGGGGGACCACCCTGGCTGCTGGGAGGAAATTGAGTAGGGATTGTGGGAGAGCATGAGTGTGTGCCTGGGAGATGCTGGGACATGTTGGCAGATGGATGTCCTGCCCCTAAGCTTCACCAGACCTTGTTCTTATTCTCCAGTGGAAGCTGTTACTTGTAGGACCAGAGAGCAAAGATACCAACTCATTATTTTAATTTTTACAAGAGAAAAACGCAAACTCAAGTGGGCAGGGGGAAGAAAGAGGGGAATTGGTGTGCTCTCACCTAACAGGCACAAAGTAAGGGTTTTGACACACCTTCTGGGGCAGGGGCCCAACTACAACTTGGATTTTACCTGATACATGCAAACTTTATAACTTAATCATCTGTACTGCATCTTAACCTAAAATTTAAAAAGAATGTCTTTTGAACTAATTTTACACTCCTGTTGATGTTGCAACAATAATATGGAGAATTCCCATTCTGCCAGCTCCTCCAGCGTCCCATCTGATGACATCATTAATACTTAGAGTGTAGTGATGAAAACCAGGAAACTGGCCTTGGTGTAGTACAGCACCATTCACCAAACCACAGAGCTCGTTTCACCAGTCAGTGCGTGATTGCACCGTGCGGGGTTCCAGTGTGGAGGTAGGTGCACCAAATCGGTTGTAAGGACAGCACAGGATGCCCTTGGGTGGGCTTCCTTCCTGTGCTCTTTCCCCTGGCTCTTCAATCTGCCCCAGCCTCAGCCACCAAGTCTGCCTAAAATCCACTCCCGGCTGGCTCTGCAGGCCTCAGGGTCAAGGCCTCCCTGTCCCCTTGCCCGTGGAGTAAAGTGGAGCCTCTTAGGACATCCTCCAGGTCCCCTGCTACAACCCACAACCTGACCTCCCCATCTTTCTGGGGTCTTCCTTCCCAGCTTCCTGTGACACCTCAGTCCCTGACCACTGGTGTCTGTGTTCATCTCTGTCCCCGCACCTGGGAAACTCCCTTTCTCCAAAACCTACTCGCACTGGTCTGATCCTACTTACCCTTCCAGGCCTCAGCCCTCCTTATCCGTGTCTCCCATCTGTACACAGCATCATTCAGGCTTTAGCTCAAATGTTCCCTCCTTAGGGAAGTCTTCCCACCCCAACGCCACTCTCCCCTATCCAGTTTATTTTCTCATTAGTATTTTTAGTCTCTGAAATTCTTCCGCTGGTTGACTTGTCTCCTGCGCTCCCCACCAGCACGTGAACTGGGCCAGGCCCAGGGGTGGGTACTCAGTACGTGTTCGCGGACAGACCGACTAACACATGAGTGATAGTGGTAATGCTTAGTGAAAACGATAATGATAGTGAAAATAATAATAGTAACAGTCAAGTTTTATAGCTAAGGGTAGCCTCACCCTCCCCTGAACCTTCTGTCTTGGCTGTTGATAAACCTTCCTCTGAATCATGGGTCTTAGTTACATGTAGGTAAGTCTGTCTTTGTGTAGATGGAGAGTAACTTGATGGGTCTGGTCTTATTCAGCCCTGGATCTCCTTTAGCCCCTGGCCCAGGAATTGGCACATAGAAAGCTGTCACGGTAAATATTCCGAATGAACAAATGTTTGCATAAATGAGAAAGAGCAGCTATCATTGCTTCCATTTTGCAGCTGAGGTGACAGTCCGGTGGAGTGCCCTGACCCATGCCAGCAGCAGAGCTGGGCACAGGGACCAGGCTTCCTCCAGCCCTCTCTCCCCACGTGTTTGGCGTGCTCTTGGGCTGTCTGTCTGCTGCTGTCTGGGCTCTGAGGACAGTAAGTATGGTGAAGCTCTCCCGTGCATCTCACTCGCTCTCATCAGAATAGAGGGGAAGTGAAAGGGCTTTCAGAAGGGCCATCTGTTAGTTTTCATAAAGACATTATCTGCCTCCCATCACAGGGTTTCTGCTGTCTCTGACATGTGTCTGCCCTCCCTCCTCCTTCTGAGAGAGCGAGAGTGCATGGTGCCCCTCCACTCTCCTGCCTGTGCATGGCTGCTGGGGGTGGGCTGCAGACGGGGATGGAGTATTTATCTAAAAGTGAAGAGATCTGACTTATAAGCAAGCTCAATATTAAATGTATAAATAATGCATCCTGTGGCATTATTTATAATGCAATAACATCCCTATAATGTAATAAAAGTATGCAGGTTCCCGGCGCTTTTCTTAACCCCTTGATATCTTGGAATGTGCTGTGGGTCCACCAGCTTTCTCAGTCCCCTGGTAGCTTTGGGGACAGGTGGCATTGGCCAAGCCCTATCTGGGCCCTGGTTCCTGCACAGCTCTTGATGACCACCTATGTGAGAAGCTCCATCACAGTATCTGGGGTAGTGATTTCCACACTTTGGTGCGAGTTGGAACATGGACTTCCTGTCTTTGATCTACTGATTTGCAAATCTTGAAGCACGAGGAGAGGACATGTGTGTGTTTAACTAGCTCTCCTGGTAGATTCTAAGGCACGTAAGTGAGGACTCTGGGGTCAAGCCTCACTCTTGCCAGACAAATGAGCCTCCCCAGCTCCTTACTCTGGGACTCTGAATTAAGTCCATCTTGCTAGGACTGCGCTGGCCTCACTTCTCAGTTCCTGCTCTTACTTATCTGCCGAGGACTCATGTTCCTCCAAGTATTAAATGCTAACTGTGTATCTGGACCCAGCCTTTACTAGAAGATCTCCCTGATGCCCTTGGGGAATCGCTGGTCATCTGGCCAACTGACCATCAGTATCTCCTTACTTATCAGATGGCAGAAAACTCTGAGTTGACCGAGGAAACTAGGGTTTACTTGGAAGCCTGTATCTGATGCCCTGCAAGTTCTTGGTCTCCAGCCTAGCCTGAGATCCTGGTGCTTCCCAGAAATCTGCCTCTCTTTGGGACTCTTTCTCCTATTCTCCAATGTGCCTGGGATCTAGTGGTCTAATCTCTCTTCTCTCTTACAATGAAAAGACAATTTTATAGAACAAATGGAATCTGTCAGAGGTGTGGGTACTCTTGAGATTCCTATTCCCTATCCTGGCTGCCCACCTTCAGTGTATCTCTACCTGCGTCCATCTTGTCTGCTTTCCTTCCCACCATAATAGAGGAGGCTTATTGCCGCCAACATTGGGCTGATCCCCAATCCTGCAGCCTCCCCAGGTAACCTTCTCCATAAACCATCTCTTCTCATAAATACTCAAATTCTTCCTCTATCACTTTTTCATCAGCTTTGAAGCATAGTCAATATCTCTCAGTCAACCACCATCATTTGGCCTAAGACCACTTCCAGCCACTACCCTTTCTCTTCCCACCTAAAACCATATTTCATTAATAATAGTGGTATGTATGTATTAATGTCTCTTGTCAATATAGTTAATGTGATAACTCACCTAGTATTACTTTATTTAACCTTCACAATAATCCTTTGGGAAGTGAACACTAGGTATGTTAACACCTAATTAAGGTATAGGGAGACCAGGCAACTTACCCAGGTGCACACACCAGTGTAGGATTCGATCCTGGGCAGTTTGGCTTCAAAGCAAATGTCCACACTTTCCTATAACACTTTCTTGCCTTCCGTTACTCATCCCTGATCTGCTTCCTACTGTCAGGTCAGCAAAGACCTTTTGTTAAATTCAACATGAAATTTGGGGACCTAATTTCATCTGATAGACTGACCTCTTTATCCATTTTTGGAACTTCCTTATTTTTTCGGTCTTGGTGCCTCACACTCTCCTGGTTTTCCTTTTATCCCTCTGGTCACTTTTGCAGGCTTTTCTTTCTTGGCTCCAAACTTTACATTTTGGGGTGCCCCCGGGTTCTATTCTTTGCCCTTTGTCTACCCTACGCGTGGTCCTAGTCTTCACTGACCAGTTATTTTCTAAGAACCTCCAAGTCTTGGCTCTAGTCACTAAACCAGGGGTCCATTAGTTTGTGCGATATCTGAATGCCAATATTTCCCCAACTTAACCCTTATTTCCCCCCAAGTCAGTTCTTCTTCTTCTCTTTTCTGTCTCAGCTAATGACCACGGACGGCTCACCCAGTTGCTGTGGCTGACATTTGAAGACATTTGTAACTCCTCTCTCTTTTCTCCACTTGAGCAAGTCATTAAGTTTTCTCGATTCTAGCTACTCTCATGTCCATCCATTTCCACGCCCCTCCTGACTCTTCCCAGGTCTCTTCCTGCCATTCCCCTGCATTATTGTGACTGGTTTCTAACTGGTACCTACTCTTGTGGTCCCCTATACATTTTTCCTTTAAAAAATGTTATTAATCATTTAAAATACACAGAAAATTAAAGAAAATAGTAGAACAGACACTCATTTATCTCCTACCTAGATGTAACAAATGTTAGTATTATGCCATATTTGAAATAATTAGCCAAAAAAGTTACAATTAAAGGAAAAGGCATCTTATTTTTTTCTTACCTATTTTTCTACTCCAGGGGTAATTAACAACTGAAGCTGGTGTATATCTTTTCTTCCCATAGTTAAAGAATGTACATGTAAACATGTATCCAAAAATTGTTTTGAATATTTAAAAATTGCACTGGTAAGATTAGCCCATATCACAAAATCCCAAAATCATAGATGCTGGCGTGGTTGTGGAGAAAAGGGAACACTTCTACATTGCTGGTGGGATTGGAAACTAATACATTCCTTTTGGAAAGACATCTGGAGAACACTTAGAGAACTAAAAATAGACCTGCCATTTGATCCTATAATTCCTCTATTAGGTATATATCCAGAAGACCAAAAATCACACTACAGTAAAGATATTTGCATCAGAATGTTCATTGCAGCCAAATTCATAATTGCTAGGTCATGGAAGAAGCTCAAGTGCCCATTGACTCATGAATGGATCAATAAATTGTGGCATATGTACACCATGGAATACTATGCAGCCATTAAGAAAGATGGAGACTTTACCTCCTTCATGTTTACATGGATGGAGCTGGAAAATATCCTTCTTAGCAAAGTATCTCAAGAATGGAAGAAAAAGTATCCAATGTACTCAGCCCTACTATGAAACTAATTTATAGCTTTTGTAGGAAAGCTGTAACCCAATTTTAGCCCAGGAATATGAGGAGAGGGAAGAGGGAGGGGAAGGTGGGTGGAGGGAGGGTGATTGGTGGGATCACTCATATAGTTCATCCTATAAGGGTACATGTGAATTTCTCTAAATAGAATATAAATGTCTTAACACAATAACTAAGAAAAAGACATGAAGGCTATGTTAATTGTTGGATGAAAGTATTTCAAATTGTGTATAGAAACAGTACACTGTACCCCATGATAGTATTAATGTACACTGCTATGATTTAATAAAAAAAATTCAGACTGAGACAGAGGGGAAAAAAAAGTTATACCACATGTATAATTCTGAAAAAAAATAATAAATATTACATCATGAGATTTATCCATGTTGATGCTTAGAGATCTATTTCATTTATTGGAACTGTGATGCTGAGCTGCAGTGGTACTCAGTACTCTCCTTACCTATTTTCTTATCCTTGGTTGCATCTGGCCTTTCTCTCTTGTCAAAAGTGCCTGAAGAGCTATCTTTACCCCCATGTTTATTGCAGTGCTATTCACAATAGCCAAACATGGAACCAACTGAGTGTCTATCAACAGATGAGCAGATAAAGAACATGTGGTATATATGCACAATGGAATATCATCCAGCCATAAAAAGAATGAAATCTCATCATTCATGACTACGTGAATTAGAGGACATTATGTCAACTGAAATAAATCAAGCACAGAGAAATACTGCATCTTCTTACTCATGTGCGGGAGCTACAAATCCTGAGTTTACAGTAGAGAGTAGAATTGTAGTTCCCAGAATGGGAATCATGGGGAGAGGGGAGTAAAAGAAGGAGTTGGTTAATGGATATAAAATTATAGCTACATAGGGGGAACAACTTCAGGTGTTGGCACAGTGGGGTTACTATAGTACATGATAATTTGTTATATATTTTCAATAGAAGAGAGGATTTTGAATGTTTCTAACACAGACAAATGATAAATGTTTGAAATGAGGGACATTCAAACGACCACAATTTGATCATCATACGTTGTACAAATGTATTGAAATATCACTCTATACCCTATAAATATGTACAATTATTATGTGTCAATTAATAAAAGGTTAAGGAATGAGCAGGCATGATGTGCCTTGGCAAAAAAAGGTCTCAAAAATGATCTAAGACTCAAAGACACACATAGAGAATTTAAATAAAGTTGCCACAAGGAATGTGAAAATAAAATGCTGTAGTGTATGTCCTTATTCACGAGTCTTTATACTCATATATAAGTATACACACTTATGTGTTTTTCTCCCCTCCAAGATGCAGTTCTAAAATTAGATCATTTGAGCATTATAGTGTGAGAATCTGTTTTAGTCTGTTCATCCTACTATAACATAGACCATAGAATGGGTGGCTTATAAACAACAGAAATTTAATCCCCAGAGCTTTGGAGTCCGGCAAGTCCAAGATCAAGGTGCCAACAGACTTGGGGTCTAGTGAGGGTCCACTTCACCATAGACAGCCTTCTTGTCACTCTAATTGCACCTGGTGGAAGGGGTGCAGGGCCTCTCCTGGGCCTCTGTTATAAGGGCACTAATCCCATGTATGAGGGCTTCGCCTTCATGACCTAATCACCTCCCAAAGGCTCCCCCTCCTCCTCCCATCACCTTTGGGGTAAGGATTTCAACATATGATATTTAGAGGGTCATGAACATTCAGACCATAGTTGCATCTTCACTAGATTCTGCCAAGTTTTTTTCCCACAGTGGTTGTATCAGTTTATAATTCTACCAAGAGTTTATCAGAATTCCATTTCTTTACATCTTCATTGCAACTCTTAAATAAGAAAAGTGAGATGTGATGCATCCTTGTATTAATTTGTGTTTTCCTGATTAGTAGTGATATTGAGATGGTTTCTGTAAATTTCTGGTTCCTATCTCTTGCACATTTTTAGATTGCTTGCTTCATTTAAAAAATTAATTTTAGAAGTTCTTTTTAGATTCTGGAGACCAATCATTTGTGGCTATGTGCTTCCATTTTACTTTATTTATGATATCATATATTCTCCCAGGATTTTTAACTTTAATGTAGAAAAATGTATCCATCTTTCCCATTTTGATTTGTGCTTTTGGTCTTGTTTAAAAATATCACTCTTTTGATGTCATAAAATTATTTTGTTATCAGTATATATTTTTGAAAGTTTTAGTTTTTTCCCTATACTTAGATTCTTTAACTTATTTGAAATTCATGTAAGTGATATCAGCATGGGGTTTAATTTTATTTTAACTTTCATATAGCTAGCCAGTTGTAAGGCACCATTTTTTGACTAAATAATTTCTCTACTGACCTTTAATGCCAACTTTGTCATATACCAAGTTCCTTTATACATGGATAAATTTCTGAGCTTTTGTTCTTTTCCTTTGGTCTAATTGTTGATCCTTATGCCAGCACTACATATTTTAGTTGGCACGGCTTTCTTATGACTTCTTAAGAAAAACCTGAGATATAATTAACATAACATAACATTCATCCTTCAAAGTGTGCTACTGGATTTTGGGGGGGGGGTATGTGTACAAAGTTGTATAACCATCACTCCAATCTACCTTAAAACATTTTAATTGATCTAAAAGCAATCATAAACTCTTGAACTATCATCCGAAATTTCCACCCTCCCCCGCTCTAGGCAACCATTAATCTATTTTCTGTTTTTATAGATTTGTCTATTCTGTATATTTAATACACAAGGTGTAATATTTTCAAGGTTCATGTATTTGTAACACTACTACAGTGCTTTTTTGTGTCCAAATAATATTCCATTGAACAGATATATCACAATCTGTTTGTTTATTCATTAGTTAATGGACATTTGAGGTTTTCCACTTTTTGGCTACTAGTAATAATATTGCTATGAATTTTTGTGTACAAGTTTTTTTTATGAATGTATATTTTTAATTATCTTGGCAATATACTTGAGAGTGGAATTGTGGATCCTATATTAACTCTTAGGTTTTGAGGAACTACTACACTGCTTTTCAAAGTGACTGCACCATTTTATGTTCCTACCAGTACTGTATGAAGATTCTAATTTTTTCACATCCTCACCAACATTTGTTAATTTCTACTTTTTAAATTATAACCATTCTCATAGGTATGAAGTGGTATTTCATTATGGTTTTGACTTGTATTTCCCTATTGACTAATAATGTGTGCCTTTTTATGTGCTTATTGGATTTTATCTACCTTTTTTTTTTTTTTTTTGCAGTTTTTGGCTAGGGCTTGAACATGCCACCATGTTGGCACTTTGGGTTTGAACATGCCACCTCCAGCATAGGGAGCCAGCATCTTACTCCTTTGAGCCACATGTGCCACCCCCAATGTTATCTATCTTTTTAAGAAAAATCTTTATAACTTTTGCCCATTTTTAAGTGGGTCTCTTATAGTTAAATTGTAAGAATAATCATTCTTTATAACTACTAAAAGTACTATTATCTCTCTCACTTATCATTCCCTCCCTCTTGTCTTCCTCCATTTTCAAAATTGTCATGGCTATTCTCTGTTATTTGTTCATTATTCTGAATTTTAGGATCAATTTGTTATGTGCCATAATTTTTTTTTTATTTGGGCAGATAGTCAGTGACTTCAAAAATTGATTACTTTGGCAGAGAATTGTCATCTTCAGATTATTGTCTTTCCATCTATGAACATGGTATATCTCTCCATTTGTTCGAGTCTTCTTTATTTCTTATTCTGACAAGCTTCAGCTGCACTCCCTTGAGGAGAAATTCACCACTGTTCAGTAGTGCAGAAGGCCTCCCACAGCCCTTTTCACTAGGGTTGAAGTGCTGGGTCAGTTTCCCAGCCATGTAATTCTTTTCTATGTTGGTTTGAGAGTTGCTTTTCCTTCCCATGTGCTCTCAAATGCCTTCACATTCAGATTTTAGTCCTTTAGGAAACTCCAAGAGCCTTCCAAACCCTAAACTTGGAAGGGCATGGATAAGTAACATCATCTTTCCTCCAATATGTCAGATTTTCATGAAGAAGCTTGGATTGAAGCCTAGTATATGAAAACTGATAGGATGAACCTTGATTTCAAATAGTCTTAATATGCCTTCAAGAATGCTAACCTATACACAAATAATTGCGTAGCTGGTTCCAGGCCAGTTAAATGCTTTGTGAGGTATTTTGATGTTGATGAAAAAGCAGCCTCTTTTTCACAGACCACTGGTTCTATGTCATAGGGAAGGATAAGAAGTCATTGTTGAGAAGATCTCTGGGAACTGGAGCTAGAGTGGGCTTTTTTGTTATGAAAATATAATAGGAAGAGCCAAGTACCAGCTTTGGAAAAGGCTATACCTAGAAAAATTATTATGGCCCCACAAAGTCCACACTTCTTCGTATTTGGAACTTGAGAGCTGCTAGAGAGAGGATGAACAAATACACCCACAAGGGCTTTGCAGCATCAGAGAAGGAACGAAATGGTTTACTTTCCAGGGTCTGAGAACTTCTCTGAATAAAACAGGTAATATTTTCAAGGAAGGAGTGGGGCGGGGAGAGCTTGGATTTGTGGCCATGATATAGAATGTGTGGCATGGGCTGAGCTGAGACTGGAGCCCCTGCCCACTCATCTTCATATGGAAATGCAGCTGAAAGGACCACAGCGACTGCTCCCTGCATCCCCCAAGGAAGCTGCTGATAGGGTGTCTCCCGTTCCTGGGTTGTTTCACCTTGCAGCCTCTAGGTGGTGCACCTGAGTCCCAGCCGCACTGCCTGTAAAAAAAGAGCAGGATTCCCTAAATAGAACAACAGGGAACTTTCAAGGAGCAGAGATCCTGGGGCAACTAGAAGGACACCCTCAGAATAGGTGCAGGGAAGCTCAAGCTAGAGTTTAATAGTAATTAAAAACCCTAATTCCTAGGGGGTGAAGCATATCATATCAGTTACATTGATAATATGGAGGGTTCAGCAGTATAATACAGATATTAATTAGTTAATATTTCATTCAGCATATATTTATTGAATGTCTACCACATGTTGGGAACTATTCTAGGTGCTTGGCACACATATAGAAGTCAACAAAGCAAAGCCCCTGCCTGCAGTCTGGTGGGGGAGGGAGAGAGGAAATAAGCAAATAAAATGCTTGGGTACAAAGGACAGAGGGAGATGAGAGGAGGAATTAGTTATATGCCATACATGTAATTGCCAGATGTATGTAGTACTGGGGGGTGGTTTCCCAGAGAGAGGTTTTCAAGATGAGATAGGACCCCACCTTGCAATCTGCAATCCAGCTGGAAACAGAAAAGAGAGGCCTTTAGGCACTGAGGAAAAATATGTGTCCAGACCCAGAGGCTCCAACCAGGTGAAGAAAGGACTCAGGAAACAATCCAGGTGTCACTCTACCTTGCTGAATGGGAAGTGCAGGAGGATGAGGCTGCAGAGGTATTCAGGGGCCAGGCCATGGCTAGACAAGCAATGGGGTTTGAGCTTTATCCAGTGGTGATGGGGAAGCAGGGGGCACTTCATGTGGGCAGATTTACCAGCAACATCATGAGGCATGGGGAATGGATTGGAGTTGGGGAGACCAGTGGCAAGCAGGATGGGCAGCTGTCTGGGGGGTGTCAGGGAAAAGGTGCAGAGCCTGAACTAGCATGGTTACTGGAGATGCAGGCAGAGAGGTGGGTGTGATTGAACTTGGTGATTGATTGAACATGACCGGGGATACAGGGAGAAGTCAGCACTGATGCCCTGGCCCTGGCCTGGGTGACCATCCATATTGCCTGAGATGGTTCCTTAGCCCTTTGCAGTGTCTTTCTGTCCCCAAAGCCATTTTTATTACTTTCAAGTATGTAGAGTAACCAGAACTGAACTAATAAAGTGCAGCGGTTCTGCTTTAATGAGCAGAAAAGAGTAATTTGTAATTAGCATATACATTATTTGTACATAATGAGTGCTTCCAAAGTCCTCGTGGGAGTTGTTTGTCTTCTTAAGTATTTTAAATCCCACCTCCTCCTAGCCATCTTGTTTATGCTGTTTATTTGCACTGTGTGTTTCTAAAGACACTTACATGTGCACACATTTGCACATTTGTTCACCTGCAGCCATCTGTACATTGTCTGCAGCCAGAGAGGCACGCTTAGGAACATGCAGCCCACCTCATTCATGTGTTCATAAATGTAACCTCATGGCTGTGTGCACCAACTAGGTATGCGAGCAGGCAGGCTTCTGCATAAGTGCATCACATGGTGATATACTCATTCCCTGTGTACACAATACCCAGTAAGTACGGGTACACAGAACAGGTGCACTCATAAGAAGCCCTCAGGAACAAACTTGCATCCATCATGGACGCTCATACACGTGCGTCATACACACAGGTCCATATAGGTACAGACAAGCTGGGAAGGACTGGTCCATCCTTCCACAAGTACTGATGATAGAAGGCCTTTCTTGGTTTGGTCTTGTCCAAAGATTTGAGGTTTTGGAGGCTTTGCCTTCTTGGTCAAAGCATCTTATTTTTGTGTAGATCAGCTACTGTTAGGTAATGTGACCTCCCTCTTGGGCTGCTGGTAGCCGTGCTTATGCATGACCTACAGAATAAAGGTCCTGTGTAAACCACAGCAATAGGCCTAAATGAGTGTCCAAGAGGTGGACTCTTGCCTCCTTGGTTATAGTATTTGCTAATTTCTGTGTTGTAAATGCTTATACCACGCTGGTTTCAAGCTTCCAACTGTTTATTGGGAGAGACAAGAGAGGGAAAGAGAGAGGGAGAGAGGAGTGTGAACAGTCACATATTTAACAATTGGCTTTCTGGCTCCAGAACTGCCGGGCCCAACACACCAGCAATTAACCTTTTGCTACTCCTGGGCTCCAAGGAGGCCGGGCCGTGGGAACAGAAGCCCCAGAGGATATTTTGAGGCAGTTTCTCCATTGCCTCAGCCTGGACGGGCGATGGGGTTTCACTTCTTCCTCTGCCTCTCTCAGGGAGAAAACAAAGAGTGGCTCCCCTAAAGGCCAGGGCCTCTTAATCTCTCAGTAAAAGGCTTTGAAAGGAGAGGAAGGTGGCTGGGTCTACTGCGGAGAGTTGGCACGGCTGGGTCCCCGGAGGCCAGAGCCGGGGCCTGGTGAACAGAGCGCGGGGCGGGAGGAAACGGCTGGCGGAAGGCCTCGGGGACCCTCTATCCTGTCTCCGCCACTCCCACCCAGATTAACGAGCCCCAGGATGCCCTGCTGCTGGCCAGCCATGCTCAGGGCCTCCCCAGAATAGACAGGACGCCTGGTGCCTCTCGCCTCGGTCCCAGCTATTGTCTTTATGAGCCTGGCGGGTTCAGGGATCACATCCTAACACTTCTCCGTGCTTAATCGCCATCCTGACGCTGGCATGGACAGTCCGGGGTGGACGGCGATGAGGACTCTGGGCAGCCAGGCCCCGGCATGTGCGTGTGGGGTGATCTAGAACTGTCAAGGCTGTGGCCGAGAGGGGAAAATGTGGACCCTGTGGAGCTTTTTCAAGGACTTCAAGCTTTTTCTTGGCTGAGGCTGGCTGAGGGGGCACCGAGCTCCAAGTTGGTGATCTGGGGTGGGGCGGAGTCCGGGCCAGAATCAGCCACTAGGGGGCAGGCCCTGACAGCGGTGGCCCAGGTGCAAAGCCGTCAAAGCCAAACCGCCTGCAGGAGGACTGACCCCCCAAAGTGCTCTGTTACTGAGTCTTGTGGTCCCCTTCAGGGTCTGGTCAGTTCCAGAGAGAGCTGGGTCTAGAGCAGTGTGGGAGTGAGGGCAGTGGAGAGGGGGACCCATCTGTAGGTTCCCTTTGTGGATTTAGTCTGGTAGTGGGATGTGATGAGCTACTTCTGCCTCTGGTCAGCAGTGGACTCCCAGCTCTCCTACGTGGAAGGTGTCGGGGTAGGAAGAAGAGCAGGGCTGGGATGGATTCTGCAGCTGGTTGCCGCAGCCCAAGCACATAAACCAGGTGGTGCAGGAACCCCCGTTGACAGCAGGCAAGCCCCTGAGAGTCCTTCCTGCTTTGTGTCCTCGTGAGCCCTCTTGGGCCTGCCTGGCCAGCCAGCTCCGTCAGCCCAGTAACGCTGAGCTTTTCTCAGTTCCTCCAAAGAAATCCCTGCTTCTTCTACTCTGCAGTATTTTTCCTTGTTTGATTCTGGCAACTTGTGAGTCCTCTGAGCCTATTGTCTGTCCAGGATTCAGTTTTCCAAGGATATGTTAGAGAGCTGATGCTGAGGCCAGAGAAGGTCAGGTTTTATAAGGAGGAAAGATGGACCACCCACACACCACTGGGAGGCCTGATAGACACGGGGCCTGGGCTATGCGTTCATTTATCCGTTCCCCTATCCATCTACCCATCCATCCATCCATCTCCCATTTATCCATCCATCATTCATCCATCCATCTATCCATCACCCATCTACACTTTAATCTATTCTACCAATATATGTTGTTGAAACTCACTCTGTGCCCAAGATTCTCCTTGGGGTCCTGAGATGAGAACAGTTAACATGACAGAAAAAGTCTCCAACTTTTGAGAACACATTTGAATGGCCACGTTCCTCTGACGAGCCAAATTACTCACTATGACATAAGGTTGGAGGATGGGACTGCTTTTAATCTATCAAGGCAGCAAACTCCTTAATCCTCTTGCCCTGATTATATAAGGAAGCATTTACTGCATGTGAATGTACCCCAACATGTGGTTACATTACCTGTGTGTGCTCACATTGCGTCTTTTTGGATAGCAACAGATCCTCAAGATCATTTGTGCACAGGCACCTAAATGCAGGAAGGCACAATTACCTGGATACTTGAATGCACATGTACATGGGTGCTCAGGGCATTTGCATATATTTGCATATATATCCAGGAATACACAGGTGTACACACACTCGTGTGAGTACTCACTCAGGTACACAGGCAGGTACACATAACAACATACAAATATTATACTTGGATGCAATTTGGATCTGTAGGTATTTGAGATGCAGGTGCCCACATATGTACCTATCCCTGCACACAAGTCGTATTCACATGAGCTGATGCCTGTGCACACATGTGCATGTAAATAGCCCCTCTGACTTTGACCTTTTCCCCCAAAACCCCCATATTCTACCATCTCACCACCCTATGGGGAATTATCCATATCTCTGACAAGAGAATGGGTTACTAATGTAGCCACAGAGCTGTTTTGACACTTTTGATGAATAACATTCAATACTATTAATTGGAACAATTGCTTTTCATTTAACTAAATCACGGGAATTGCTAAACTAAATTGAAACGGAATGTAATTTTGTCTCGCACTGCTTTAATATGGGCCTCTAAATGTCTTCTCCCTGAAGGATTAGTAACTTAATCACCCACCAGTGATAACTGCTTCCCGGGCTGGGCTGGGAGGCTTCCTGCCCAGCAGCAGCCTGGCTGGGAACCGGCTGGGGCCCAGCGGCAGCACCTCCCACCCCTGCCTTCCTTTTCCTGCATTAGCCGGCGGGGATAAGGCACTGCTCTCCATTCTGCAGGGGGACCCTCGGGGATGGTCTGCATTTCCCCTCGGCTCTACCCTGTTTGCAGTACAGCCTGGGTTCTGTCACCTGGAAGGCTGCATGTGGGCCTGAGTTTTGTCGAGCCCTTTGTCCTGAGAATACTGGCCCTGTGATCACTTGTACCCTGAGCAGGGCCCAGAGCCTGGCTTAGCTTCCAGAGGCAAGTTCACTGGGCCAGAAACTATCTCTGCACCATGTGGGGACCAAGGAAGGCCGAAGTCAGGTGTGCTTTTATAGGGTGACCAGCTGTCCCAGTTTGCCTGGAACGAGGGATTTCTGGGACATGGAATTTTCAGTGCCAAAAGTGGACAGTCCTTGGCAAATTAGTATAGCTGATCACCCTCACTGGGGGGTCATTTGTGCCCCCAGCTAGAAATCATCTTTAACATTTATTGAATACTTTCTGTAGGCTGGGTACTTGACATGTATTGTTTCATTTACATTTTGAAAACATTTAATGGGGATATATTCATTCTATCATTAACTTTATAAGCAAGAAAACTATGCTGCCAATGGTCTTGAGTTTCCTGTTGACTTAATGGGTCTGGACATAAAGGAGTCAGTTGTTCATGGGATCCCAGAGTCAATCGACAATCTACCCTTCACTGCTTCCATTCGGTACAATCCATAGGTATTGATTGAACACTGAGTCTGTTTAGGGCCTGAAACTGCCCTGGAGGAGCCCAGGGAGTTAGCTAAGGTGGACTCTGGGCCAGCTCTGTCAGCATCGTCTGGGGACGTGTTAAAAAAGCAAACTCTTGGGTCTACTCTGAGTTCTACTGACATCCTGGGGGTGGGGCCCAGGAACTGTGGGTTTTAACAAGTTCCCCATGTCACTCTGAGGCACATGAAGGTGTGAGACCACAACACAGCTGTCCTCTGGGGGACAGGCCTGCTGAGCCCCAGAAGCACAAGGGAGGGGGAGGGGCCACCCTGCTGGGAGGAGTGAGGACCCTGATCATGAACTCCTCCTGCCCCTCTCAGGTTTGGGAATGGGGGAACCAGGGCTGGACCTGGTCCTCCAGGCACCCTCAGCATATCAGACAAAGGTGCCCAGACTCTGTGGTGGGTCTGGGAGTATTTGAGAGGAGGACAGACTCCATTTATCCTCCCCTGGGGTCTGGCTCCTGGGCTGCTAGACAAGCAAACACAATGAGCCCCTTTTCTGCACAGACCCTCACCTGACATCAGGCCCAGCAGTCCTTTCAGTGAAGCAGGTGGCAAAGGCCAAAGCCCTCGGGAGAAATAGGGTGGTTGGAGTAAATTATGAAGACAGCACGCCATGGCCTGGAGGGTACATTTCTGCCGGAATCAGAGCTGGAGAAAATAAAGCAAGTGTTCAATAGCCACTCCACATGCAGGTCTCTCTAGGGAACAGTCCCCTTGCCAAAGACGAGCCAGCCAGACACTGATGCAAACGCCAAGCCAACCAGTGGGCATGGCTCAGGGAAGCTCACTCAGGAGGGCTGAGGCACCACACAGACAGTCCCCTCCTGCTCCCTCTCTCCCATCTCTGTCCTGGGGACACTATGCTCCCAGGCTGCCTTCCTAGGGCCAGCTGTCCCCCTTCATCCATAGGCTTCCTAGGGCTTCAGCACCTCCAGATGTTGGTGTCCAGTCCCCTCCCCACTGAGAACACCCACCATTCCCCTTATACTCCTGTCGTTAGGGGCCGATGTCCTCTTCTCTCTTTGCCCTGGAAGGCTTCCCAGGTTTTGCCTTGTACTCTCACCTGGAACACAGCCTTAATTGTTCCTGGGGCTTCCAGGGGGATGTGTCCTCTTCTATATTCTTCTCTGTCCCAGAAGGTGACTTTCTGAGGGTGGGATCGACTTGGCGCCCCTCCTCTGCTTCCCTTCCCTCCCCCAGGCTGGGAGAATTTTATAGCAAGGCTAAGTCTCTCCCTGTCTCGGGAACAGTTCTCCCTTCCTATTCCCACCAGCATAATTTTTGGACAAAATAGATAGAAAGGCAGTTTGCCCAAGTCGAGCTCCAAGGGCCCCTGGCCTGCTTCCCTGGCATCCTCTGTGGTCCTGGTACCCACAGCTATGGCAGGTCACCCTGGAGCAACCACCCATCCTGTGGCCCCAAACAATGGTCTGGGCCTCTCATTTTCCAATATAGGCAAGTGAGTGCACCACCTGCCCCTCACATGGACACGCAGCATGGGAGCTGGTGAAAACTCAGGGCTCCCCCTGGAGGATGTCTGAGGGGCAGCTGGACCACGTGCCTCCATCCAAGTGCCCTTGGAGACTCACACCTGGCTCAGGTGTCTCCATTCTAAGGGGGCACCAACTTTCATCTTTCTTGGCCCAAAGTTGGATAAAGCCCTGGGCCCAAGTCCTCTTTAATAGTCTGGTAAGAGAGATCATAAATGGAAAGAAGACGAATATTAAAAAATGAAGAAGTAGAGCTCCCGGGAGAAGGAATTTCTCAGGCAGGCTGTGGGTGAGGCTCTGGCAAGCTGTAGTGAAGTTAGAAACAGGCGCTGTCTAAGTCAGATAATTCTGAGAGTCCTGAATTTATTTGACATTCCTTAACAATCTCCATAACATTGCTCCCTATCTTCTATCCTTACCCTTCTCTGGAAATTTCCTTCTCTGAGGTTGTGATTATTTTCTGGCTCCCCAAACCGGGTAAACCCAGGTGCCGTCATCTTCCTAGGGTCCTGCGATCTCTGATGCTGCGAGATGCCTCTTTTCTGCCTCTTCCCCCTCCTTCCCCACCTCGGTGGGCTCTTTCTTCACTTGGACATGCCTCAAGGATGCTCTGCTATGCTCCTTGATCTCTCTACTTCTCTTGTTTACCTCAGTACCCCCCCCCCCCACCTTCATCTCTGCACACAGCTCCCAAACTCCAATTCTTGTTTCTGTGAAGTACCGTGATTTGGGGCCGAGACCTCTATGGAGCTGCCCCGCAGCATAATCAGCTGCCTGGAGACATCTTCAAATGCATCCCCTGCCCGTACCTCAACCCAACAAGTCACAGGCTAAACTCGATGGCTTTCTTCTCATGCCATCTGTAGTTTCCTGCCTTGCTCTTTCTGCTGAAAGGATTCACCCAGACTGAAAAATTAAGATGTTTCTTTATTGTCTCTATTTTTTCCTTTTCTGGAATTGCTCCACCATAGTCTTTCCGCTCTTGTGTATCTCACCGGTGGGCTGGACCCTCCCGACGTCAAACATGTGCCCCACTGAGCTCTTCTTCCCGAGGGTAGCTCTATTCCATTCATCCACCACGTGCTGCCTACCAAATGCATCTTTCCATTGTTCAGCCAGGGTCACACATCACTCTGCTGCTTAACCATATTCTAGCCCAAATGCCACCATCTACTGAATCACTCTCTGGGGGAGTCCCGTGAGTGGAGGGTATGACCTGGGAAGCCCGCCAGGCTTCACTGACCCTGACATTCAGTGAGCCCCTAGGAAAGTGAATAGCCCTTGATAGATACGATTTCCCCGAATTCCTTAAGTACAAGTAATTTTACTCTTACTTTTCATGATTTCATAATATTGCACACCTTTTTATTTGCCTTTTTTTGTGTCTAGCTGTTTTGGTCATGTCTTCTCTTTTTTATTAATTTCTCAAGTAGAATGAACTTAAGTATGTGTACTCTCTGTGGCCAAAGCCATCATCAGATGCCAAATGATACCTCTCAGCGCCTTCATTTGTACCTGTAGAGGGGACAGATACTGACCATCAGAATTTATAATCTCTTTCCTTCATGGTCATAGCAGTGTTGAGAACATGGTTGCTAAGTTATCCTTCATTTTTATCTTCCCTTGAAGTTATATGTGATTAATGTAACTTACTTACTTCCAGGGGAGTATAAGCAGGAGGTCTTATGCTGTCTCCCATTCCATCCCACACATAGGTTCCTCTGTGTTCCTTCCCTCTATGGCGGATGGAGACGGCAAAAGGCGTGTGCAGGCCACTTGTTGAAGATGGCAAGACCATTGTCACCCTGGGGTCCTGAATGACTGTATGGAACAGAATTCCACTCACTTGGAACCTCTGCCCTGGACCGAATATAAATATAGGTCTCGCTTTTAAGCTACTGAAACGTGGGATTCTGTTTGTTATAGCTAGTTAGCCTACCTACCAAATGTATTACCTACTTCCCATGGTAGGCAGAATTCCTGAAATGCCCCCAAGCCCCGAAGATGTCCCACCCTAATCCCCAGAACCTGTGATAAGACATCACTCCCCTGAGTATGTTATCTTGTGTTATCCAGGTGAAGTCAGTGTAATCACTCGAGCCCTTAAAGGCAGAGAACTTCCTCTGTCAGTTACCAGAGGGGCAGCCAGAGAGATTCATGGTAGGAAAGGGTGTCAAGGTGTGTATTGTTATTGGTTTTAAGACTGAGGTGCCACGTAAGCAGGAATGTGGAGTCGTCCAGCAGCACAGTGTGGCCCCTGGCTGACAGTCAGCAAGCAAACCACAGCCTCAGATCTAAAGCTGCAAGGAATTAGATTCTGCCAACAATCTCAATGAGCTTGGAATCAAATTGTTCCTCTGTGCCTCCAGTTAAGAGCTCAGCCTGGCTGACACCTTAATTTCTGTCTTGTGAGATACTCAGGAGAGACCCCAGCTGAGCCCCCCTGAATTTTGATCTATACAACTGTGAAATAATAAATGGGTGTTGTTTTAGACAACGGAGCTTGTGGTGATGATCAAATTAACACAGTCCCTTAAAAGGCAGGGGCTCAAATCTTTCTCTTCTCTGCCTAGCAGGGGTCCTCAAACTTTTTAAACAGGGGGCCAGTTCACTGTCCCTCAGACGGTTGGAGGGCCAGACTGCGGGCCCCGGGATGACTCGGCTGCTAAGCAGGACAGGCAGCGGCGGCAAAAACACCCGGCAGGCCAGATAAATGTCCTAGGCGGGCTGCATGTGGCCCGTGGGCCGTAGTTTGAGGACGCCTGGCCTAGAGCCTCACTATAGTGGCTGGCATGTGACAGCTTAGGAAGTTTTGTTGAATGGACAAATAAGTTGCTATAGGAGGTAAGAATCCCCCAAGGTATAAATCAGAGATCTGTAAAACTTTTTTTTTTTTTTGTAAAGGGTCTAAATATTTAGGTCCTGGGGGCTCTGTTACAACTCTTCAATTTTGTCACTGCACAAAAGCATTCATTAAAGCACAATATTAAACTAATTTGTGAGGCTGTGTCCACAAACAAAAAAACAAATAAGAAAACAGAAGTGGTGGGTCATCCATGACCTGCACGCGGTAGGGTGCTAATTGCAGTGTGCTGACCTTTATATTAGGGATCAGTGGAAGTCTTTTATCTGGTACTTTCACCCAAAGATGTGGAATCTTCTGCATAGAGCCACACAATTTAAAAAAATGTTTTGAGGACTTTATTTTTACCCTCAGACAGACTTGGTCAGATTTGAGAGTCAGTTTAGGTGGTTCCAGAACACATGGAACTTCTTGGTTTCCAGGGAGATGAATCCCATATAAAAGGTCTTGCATCTTTCTTTGGCTTTCGAGAGGTTCTTCTATCAGTATCCCTTACCTGGTTTCTCTGTCTTTCAAAGAAGTGGGCTCTCTGGCCTGGCAGGAGGACCCAGCCTGCAGCCATCTGCAGAGTGGGAGGTCTGCTCAGCCCCCGCCCCATGCCTGGAGCCCGAGTGAGCATCCCCAGCCAGCCCCTGGCAGACCTGGTACATTGCTTACGGGCCCGCCTGCCCATCCTTCATGAATTTTTATTAAACAAAACTGTAAGCAGATTGATTTTGTCCTCTTTTATTGCATTTTTATTTAATTCCCTTCCATGGTGGAGGCTCCATCATGTTACCGCAGAGTAAATCACTCCGGGGCATCAGGCCAAAACCGTGGAGAAGGGCAGGATCTGGTTTCCCAAGAGCACGTTTACCGCATAAGAACCTTTATTAGCGGAGAGTCATTGATTTTTTTTTTTTTTCCAGGTCATAGCCCCTTCACCATCCTTTAAATAAGAGAGAATCACAAAGTTATAGTGGAGCAGAGACTCTGTGAGGCCAGGGTGCTGGGGCAGTGGCCTGTGTCCAGGTGTGACAACATCTGTCCCACCCACAGCCTGGGGTCAGCACCTACTATGTGCTGTGTGTGACCATGTGACAAGCTGAGAGAAAAGTAGCTTTGATGGAAAACTGAGCAGTAGATATGGATGGAGGGGAAGGTTAAGTCCAGGAGTACAGCAGCTTAATTAATTTAGTTTTTGAAATTAGAGTTGGTTATAGTTTAGCCTCAGAACTTTACGTATAAAAAAATCAAGTCTACTATCTAAATCTTATCATTGGTAGCTCTTGCATTTACGTTCCTGATAAAGGACATGGGATTTTACTCTTAGGAACTGGGGAGCCACTGAAGGTTCTGGAGCACGGCATTACCAGGGTACTGTCTTTTGTACGTGCTTTTTTAAAAATGAAAAGAAACGTATGTATATTTGTTATTGCAAATGCAATACAGATAATCACAGAAAATTTGAACAACGGAGAAAAGTACAACAAAAATAATGAAAATCATCTTTAATCCCACCACTACGGTTGCCACGGTGATAGCACATTTTGGTGTACTTTCTGCAAGGGGGATAAATAAATAAGTGGATCGTGCTACCAAATAATCTTCAAAAATATGACTCTTACGGGCTGTACATTTCACCGGAATTGATTTCATTGCTTATTGGTGGACTTTGACTTGGTTTATAGTTGCTACATACTATAAATAATACTATGGTGAACATCTTGCTAGTTTGCATCTCCGATAGATTTCTTTTTTTTTTTTTTATTGAATGGTAGCTATGTACATTAATGCACTTCTGGGGTACAGTGTGGAGTTTTCACATGCAATCCGGAATACTTCCATCAAACTGATCAACACAGCCTTCATGTCATTTTCTCAGTTATTGTTTTAAAACGTTCACATTCTACTCTTAGAGAGATTCACTTGTACCCCTGTAAGATAAACCTCAGAAGTGATCCCTCCAATCCCCCTCCCTCCACCCATTCCCCCCTCCCTTCTTCTTCCTCCCTCCCCATATTCTTAGTCTATTTGGTTATAGTTTTCATATAAAAGGTATAAATTAGTTTCATAATAGGGGTGTGTACATGACTGAGCTTTCAAGCAGAGGACAGTCCCTCCCCTCCTAGGAGGGAGGTGAGTGTGGCTGTCCTTATCAAGTGACACCAGATGTCCCCAGCTGTTTCACTTTCCAGTTCACTCCGACTAATCAATTAACCTGTTAAAAATCCAAACAAACAGTCAAAATGTTCAACAAAGTTCTTATCCTTTTTTTTTTCCCTTAATGCTGCTGATTTAGCCAACAGTCCTGGGATGCTCTAACACAAGTCTCACTTCATGAAACAGGCACAGAGATTTCCTAGCAATTCCCTTGGCCTCAGCCAAGAGCCCTTAAGTGATTTCCTTAAATTCCTCCTATCCCAGTCTGTGTCTATAAATAGAGAATACACCACTTTCTAAGCTTCGGATGAAAAAAAAATGTGTTTAAAACTTTTTTAAAAAAATGCAGAATGTTATAACGTTGTAAATATTTTGAAATGTTATTTCAAAGGCAACCTTTTTAAAGAAACTATTTTAATGATGCCTGCCAATTCTAACATACAAGCAAAGAGGTTTGATGGGAAACAAGCTAACAGACGAAGCAGTTTGCATTAGGGCAGTGGTTTCAACCTTCCTAATTGCCGTGTTATTACAAATGGAGAAAAGGGGTCACGTCCCACAGGTTGAGAACCTCTGTATTAGGGAGAATTGATGGCCTTAATGCAGGTAATGATTGTGAAATTTAGCGTTTGGGGTGGGCTTTAGAGTTTTGAAAGTTGTCTTTAGAAGATCAGAGCTAAAGATCAGCTAAATTATTAAATCATATTTTCAAAATGAAATGAAATATAAGTCATTCCCATATAATTGGTCCTTACTGCTACCTTAGCACTTGATAATTTTTAAAATGGAAAAGAAGCCAAAGAACAAGCAGCAATTAAAAGATAATGAACATCACCTGTCTTGCTGGGATATTTATAAATTCTGCTATTTATTCTGACTTCTAATTAGAACAAAATGGAAGAAACAACTGCCAACTTTACATGTGTGTATAATTCATATGTGCCTCACTCAACAGATGAAACTCTACCATCCTAATTCTCTCTTTGTGGAAAAGTAGATTAATCAGTTATTAGAGAAGCACTTTGAGTGATTTTATTGTAGAGATCTATTATTTATAGCAATGGGACCTACTGGTCATATTTTAGGGGTTCAAGTAAATTGTAGACCTCTTGTCCTGCTCTGAACTAAATTGAGAAACAAAGGAAATACACATACTGAGATGAAAAGATCAGCGCTATCCTGACAAAACCTAGCTTGTAGAACATGGCTGAAGTGAGACACATTCAGCCTTAACCTTCTTGGTTTCAGTCTGTCCCACCAAGTCTAGACCTTGGACAGTTCACTGGAACACATACTTAAAGCTTAGAGAACATTAGTAGAACAGCTGTACTGTACTGAGAACTGAATATCACTCGTTTCTTCTCATGGGATACAATGAGCGAGGTAGGAACAGAACAAGAGACCAGAGTATTACTTTGGTGGAACACCCTGATACGTAGAATCAGGAGGGGTAGTGTGTAGTGTAATCCCTTAGGCAACAACCACACCCCGCCATCCCAGCACATCAGAGAAAACTGATTCTGTTGAGAGGTATTAAACACGTTGATTTTTACAATGCTTGTGTAAAAGAAGCCAGGGAAGAAAATTTTTGGTAATTTCTTATATTTACATAGCATGATAAAATCGACTAATATTCCCACGTATATGAATGTATGAGATAAATCTAAAATGCTAGAGGATTATGGCATAAAGAACACACTCTAAACTCTTTATACTTATGTCATAATATCACTTTCAAACACTGGTCTGGGTAGAGCACGTAATATGTAAAATAGCACTTCAAGGAAACTTTTGTAAATGGTATTTAAAAATTACAGTAAAGAACAATAGGCTGGATAGATATTCCTTCTATTTTTGTTACATCAACACCTCTAATTTCACGAAAGATACTTCAAAGGGAAAACATGTCAAATTTTCTTGAATATTTACTTCTGCATTTTCAGTAAGTAATGTTTTGTGTAGCACCACCCCAAGATAAAATAAATACAATTAAAACTGCTGTGTTCTTGTCTAAGAATAAAGTCTGATATCTCCACTGTATATACCTGGGAAGGTGGGACTGCCTCAATCCCATCTGGTGAGCTTGTTTTCCTAGATAATACCCTTCTGGACTGACGTACACCTAAATCATTGTGCCATTAACACTACAGAGATGTTTTGAGATACTACATTTTCAAAATTAATGGTGCAAATCAACCATTTTCATTTCAGTTGCTTAACTAATTTCAAAACCACTGCAGAATTTTGTTGCTCAGAGGCATGTCAGTGTTTCAAGACTAACTTCTATTTTTAGTTTATGATATTACTTAGGAGCTGACAAAATTTTCCAGCTAATTTATACACAAAAAAGTCTGGTACATAAAGCACATTTTAAAGATAATTCTTCCTTTCCAGAGTGAATATCTTCAAGCATTACAACATAAAATTCTAAATTATATTACCTGTTTTCTGGATTTGAAACTTCCGACAATTTATTAGGAGGTTTGGTAAACCTGGATGAGTATCATAGAAAGATATAGTAACCCCTCTTACACAATAAATATGAATGCTCAGGATAGTTTTGTACTAGTCTAAGTGTAATAAATTATTACCTGAGGTCTCCACTTTCAATTTATGTGCTTCGGGTTGTTGAAACTAGTTGATGAAATACCTATTTTCTCAGAACATAACAAACCAATACAAACCTTTCTAGGGTTGGGAATATATTTAAGAAAACATATAAATCATTACTTGTCAGCAATTAAGGCTAAATTTAGATCACGATCTGTGAACAGATTTCATTTTTCCATTCAGTCACTGTGCCTCATATTAGGTGCTTTGTTAATGAAGTTTAACCAGCTATTAGCAATTCAATGTTGTCAAATTATGTAGCAATACATTTAAAAAGCTATGCAATGGAATAGTAACAACTGTGTAATTCCACTACTGTTTATAATGCACAAAAATACAGTCAAGGATGAACTGAAATTACTTTTATGAAAAGTGTATATGATTTTGAGCATTGCTGAGTAACCATTTGCTATTCTGAGTGTAGTTATCAATGAATTTTTATAAAGTCCAAAATTTAAACGGCATGTAAATAGTGATCAAGTGACTTTTTCTCTGCTGACTGGCATCAGGTTTGTTATATTTTATGTCTTTATCATCTTATTATATTGGGAAAAACAACCATTTGTTTTGCTTAATATTGGAGAATTCAACTGAACACCAGACATGTGTTTGCTTCGTTCTGTATTTAAAGCCTTTGCCTTTATCTCTTGCTTAATGTTTACCTTCACTGTCCTCTAGGCCTTAACCAGTTACATCATGGATACGTAGGAATGAGAGTGTACATAGTATCATCATTTATTCATTGACTTATGCATTTATCCTTCCAAGAGACAAGAGTTTTGCTGCTACTATATGTCAGAATTTCTTTTAAAGGTCAGTGTTCTTAAATCAGTAGTACATGTCATATAGCAGTAGTAAAGACTTCAAGTTCTCCATCTTTAGGGGATTGTGTTTGGTGATGGTGGAAGACAACTGGAAGATGAAAATTG
>CAUYQV010121259.1:0-18018 GCA_963574575.1 Galagoides demidoff
CATCACAGCTCATAGCAACCTCCAACTCCTGGGCTCAAGCGAGTCTCCTGCCTCCGCCTCCCAAGTAGCTGGGACCACAGACGCCCGCCACAACGCCCGGCCATTTTTTGGTTGCAGCCATCATTGTTGTTTGGCAGGCCCGGGATGGGGATTCGAACCCGTCACCTTAGGTGTACATGGCTGGTGCCCTAGCCGATTGAGCCACAGGCGCCGAGCCATTTACTGATGTTTTAAGCCTACTGTTGAGACCTAGTGCTCGGCAGAAAAGATTCCTTTCAAAATACTATTACTCATTGACAAAGCACCTACTCACCAAAAAGTTCTGATGGAGATACACAAGTAGATTAATGTTTTCAATGTTTAACACAACAGCCATTCTGCAGCCCACAGATCAAGGAATGATTTCAACTTTGAACTCTTCGAATTTTTTTGTTGTTGTTGCAGTTTTTGGCTGGGGCCAGGTTTGAACCCTCAACCTCCAGTATATGGGGCTGGTGCCCTACTCCTTTGAGCCACAGGTGCCGTCCTCAACTCTTCTTATTTAAAAAATAAATTTCATTAGTCTATAACTGCCACAGAGAAGACTCCTTTGATGGATCTGGGCAAAGTCAATTAAAAACCTTCTGGAAAGGATTCAATATTCAAAATGTCATTAAAAACATTGGTGATTGTGTAAAAACAGAAATCTTAACAGGAGTTTGGAAGAAGTTGATAACAATTCTCACAGATGACTTTGAGTGGTCAAGACATCAATGCTTGAAGCAAACTACAGATGTGGTAGAAATAGCAAGAGAACTATACTTAGAAGTTGAGCCTGAAGATGTTACTGAATTGCTGCATCTCTTGATGAAACAGATGAGAAGTTGCTTTACATACATGAACAAAGAAAGTGGTTTACTGAGATGGAATCTACTCCTGTAAAGATGTCAAAATGACAACAAAGGATTTAGAATACTACATAAATTTACTTGAGAAAGCAGTGGCAGGGTTTTGAAAGAACTGACTCCAATTTTGAAAGAAGTTCTCCTGTGGGTAATATACTATCAGAAATCATCACATTCTTTTTTTTGAGACAGAGCCTCCAGCTATCCCCCTGGGTAGAGTGCCATGGCATCACAGCTCATAGCGACCTCCAACTCCTGGGCTCAAGCGAGTCTCCTGCCTCCGCCTCCCAAGTAGCTGGGACTATAGGCGCCTGCCACAATGCCTGGCTATTTTTTGGTTGCAGCCATCATTGTTGTTTGGCGGGCCCGGGCTAGATTCGACCCTGCCAGCTCAGGTATATGTGGCTGGCACCTTAGCTGCTTGAGCCACAGACGCCAAGCTAGTAGCCATCAATATTAAGACAAGACCTTCTCCACAAGTAAAAAGATCACAAATTGGTGAAGGCTCAGGTGAATGTAGGTAGTATTTTTTTAGGAATTTTGTCTTTTTAAATTAAGGTAATACAGATTGCTTTTTCCTACATAATGCTGTTGCACACTTAACGGACTACAGCACAGTACAAGCATACTCTTATATACACTGGGAAACAAAAAAATCTGTGTGACTTGCTTTTTTGCAATATTAGCGTTTGGTGGTCTGGTAGCAAATTCACAGTATCTGCAAGGTACTGTCTGTTTATGCATGTTAAAAGATCAAATACTCTGAAAAAAGTTATAATAGCAAAGCAATATTCCCCTATCCTAAAGGTTTACAAGTTTTGCTACTAATTTGTAACCTTTTTTCAAACTTACTTTTTCTGATTTCTTCCACAGTACTAGATAACGTTTCTACTATTTCTTGATTTATTCATCTTAAACAGTATTAGTTGACTCTTTATTATGGAAAACTAGAAATTTCTCATTTACATTATCCCAAATCTTGTTCTTTTCCCTACAGCCAAGTATTAGTTGTAAGACTTTAGTTCTACCGATTAGCTCTGTAACTTTAATACACTTAAAATTTCTGTATCTTGTTTCATGAATCTTATCACTTGACCACCCACTTCCTTTTCTTTCCTCTTCTCTTCCACATCAACTTTTGCAAGATATACTTTAACTTCAACATCATTAAGGCTTATACACATAACATCTTCAAGTCTTTTATTTTCTAACTGGAGGTTGATTACAAAAGCTAAATACCAACAAATGATGTTTGCATCTTCTCAGTATCAATTTTTCAGAGGTAAAAGAGATTTCTTTCTATAGTAGTCAATGTCACAATCCCAACCCACTAAAATTTTGGCTGAGTATAGTTGCTCACATTTGTAATCCTAGCACTTTGAGAGGAAGACTACTTGAGGCCAGGAGTTTAAGACAAAACCACCAAAAAGAGAACATTCCTAGAGTTCTGATCAACTGAATTCTCTTAATCAATTTATCAAAATCATGTCGTATTTTAGCTTGCTGCAGTTTAATTTTAAGTGGATACAATATTCAAATCTGAGTCGCTAAGAATTTTAGAGGATCAGATATATATGTAAACGTGAAAACGTCTGATAAAAATTCATAGATGGTCTGTTAGTTTTTGTAAAAACAGGGTATAAAATAAGCTTAAATAACTGTTATTGAGAAAATAATTTCAAGACTTTCTAAACTTTCTAATAAGTAGCAACAATGATGAACTTTAATTTGAACCACTTTACTCCTTAGATTCATTCTATGTTTCAGTAACTCTGACAATGAAAGAGTCTAATTCTAGGTAATCAAGTGGGGTGAGAAGGTAAAGCCTGGATTAAACAGAACACAAGTTCCCTTATATTTCTAATAATTTAAACTGTTTTAGCCAGATAGTCAGTAAAAATTGGTATACAAAAGCTAATTATTAGATTATGTAATATTCCTGAATAATGAAGATATATATGTCCTGGTATAGGTTTTTATATTTATTTTTTAAAACAGTCTTACTCTGTCACCCTGTGCCAGCCAGGGTGTTGTGTTATAGCTTATAGCAACCTCAAATTCTTCGGCTTAAACAATCCTCTTGCCTCAGGCTTCTGTATGGTTAGAGCCATAGGCATGTGCCACTCCACTTGGCTAATTTCTCTATTTTTGTAGAGAAGGGATCTTGCTCTCATTCAGGCTGCTCTCAAAGCTCCTGAGTTTAAGCAGCCCACCCAATCTCAGCCCCCCAGAGTGATAGGCTCATAGATGTGAGCCATGGCACCTGGTCTAGGTTTTTATTTCTAGTCTAATACATCATATAATAGTAAGTTTATCTCATCTATTGTAAGAACACTTACCTGATGTCCGATTTTCTTCTGACTGCTTCAAACTCAGTTGCTTTTCTCTACTGCTGCTTAAATACTTTCTTGAAGGATCTGTCATAGCTTTGTTGTTCCTATAGATAAAAATTTTGAAGCAACATAAATATATATTCTTTTTATGTATTTATTTTTTGAGATAGAGTCTCACTATGTTGCCCTTGGTAGAATGCTGTGGAATCACAGCTCACAGCAACCTCAAGCTCTTGGGCTTCTCTTACCTCAGCCTCCCAAGTAGCTGGGACTACAGGTGCCCACCACAACACCTGGCTATTTTTTTTGGTTGGAGTTGTCATTGTTGTTTGGCAGGCCTGGGCTGGATTCAAACCCACCAGCTCTGGTGTATGTGGCTGGCGCCCTAGCCGCTGAGCTATAGGTACTGAGCTAGTATATATTGTTTTTAATTTTATAGTTGTTATTTTAAAAAATATATAAATCAAATGTTAAATTCATTGATAAGCTTAAAAGTCAAGTGACAATGCTGTGAAGGCCTCAGAAAGTTAATGACTTTAACAAATAAGAATTATGATAGTGAAACGTTGAATCTACCAAAAAATAAGAAAAATTAGCCAGGTATGGTGACGTACACCTGTAGCCCTAATTATTTGGAAGGGTGAGGCAGGAAGATAGCTTGAGCCCAGGAGGTCGAGGTTACAATGAGCTATCATCTTGCAACTGCACTCCAGCCTGGGGGAGAAAGCAACTTAAACCCCCCCCCAACTTTAAGGGGGGTTATAAAAAGGAGAGAGAGAGGATTATGAAAATATCCTTTCATTACCAAGGCAAGAGCTTATCCAATCCATAACTGTGTAATTAAGCAAAACTAATGGCACATTTTCTTTTTTTTTTTTTTTGAGACAAAGTCTTACACTCTGTTGTCCTGGATAGAGTGCCATGATGTCATCAAAACTCACAACAACATTGTGTATGTATGGCACACCTCTTGGGGGCAGGACACAAATATAAGAGGGGCTTTATCTAAAAAATGCAATCAGTATAACCTAATTCTTTGTACCCTCAATGACTCCCAAACAATTAAAAAGTATATATATTTCTCAGGATTTGTATCATGAAGATGTTGACACATACACACAAACTCAGCAACCTCAAACTCTTGGCTTAAGCAATCCTCTTGCCTTAATCTCCCAAGTAACTGGGCTACAGGTATGTGTCACCATGCTTGGCTAGCTTTTCTATTTTTAGTAAAGATGGGGTCTCTCTCTTGCTTAGGCTGGTCTTGAACTCTTGAGCCAAGCAATCCACCCACCTTGGCCTCCCAGAGTTTTTGGATTCTAAGTATGAGCCACCATGCCTGCCTGAAGCATTTTCTTTATATAAAAGTGAAATCAGAGACAGCAAAATTATATTTATTTTCTTCACCAAAAGCAAAACCAGATGAAAAAGAACTAATTAAAAGGTAAACTGTTAAAGACGGATAGTTTATAGATTTAAAATGTAAAACAAAACTTGGGAAGTGTTCTTGTATTTTACATGCTTTGAAATAGTATTCACTAAATCTCAACATTATTTTAGCTTAGAGTGATTAAAATATACTAAGTTCATAAACACAAGGTTAAATTTTCTTAAACAACCCCTGTTCTCCCCCTGTATTATTATTCTCAAATACCTGAAACCGTGGAAGAAAGAGTGTCCATTCAAATACATGTTCATTCTTTGGTTAAAAGTGCTAATTTAGAAGAATCATCATGAATTAAGTCCTTAGGAGACAACTTAGGTGCTCCACCCAGATTCCCTGGCTCTATTTTTGTGCCCTTCTATCACATCCTAGCATTCTTCTTCACAGAACTCCCCTCAAGTTACCAGAGATACTTTGCTTATAGTTTCAGAGTTACAAGTAAAGCTGAGTGTTAGAGAACAGAAGTTCAGCTTCCTTCATTTGGATTAAAACAACTTTATGATGGAAGAGACAGATTTCTCCTCCAGAATCAGGACAAAGCCCAACCTTTATGATCTTGTGTGACTTCTGTATGAGATTACACCCATGCTTCATTTCCTGCCCTTCACTCTCTTGCCTTCCTCACTCCCTACCTGCTTTCCTCCTAATTCGCTTGCACACTAATCTCCATTTCAGAGACCACTTCTACAGTATGTACTTAACATCAGGTGGTACTAGAAAAAGGCCTAGGAAGCACTTTAAGAATAGGATTCTGGGGCTAGGCACAGTGACTCACACCTGCAATCCTAGCCCCCTGGGAGGCATCATTTGAGGCCAGGAGTTCAAAATCAGCCTGAGCAAGAGCAAGATCCATCTCTACAAAAAAAAAAAAAATAGCTGGGTGTGGTGGCATGCACCTGTAGGTCCAACCTACTTGGGAGGTAGAGGTGGGAAGATCACTTGAACATAGGAGTTTGAGGCTACAGTGAGCTGTGATCACATCACAGCACTCTTACATAGGTAACAAAGTGAGACCCTGTCTCAAAAAAAAAAAGAAAGAAAGAAAAGAAAAAGGCTCAGTGTCTGTAGCTCCAGTGGCTAGGGTGCCAGCCGCATACACCAGAGATGGTGGATTCGAATCCATCCCAGGCTGGCCAAACAATGACAACTACAACCAAAAAATAGCCAGGCATTGTGGCAGGTGCCTATAGTCCCAGCTACTTGGGCAGCTGAGGCAAGAGAATCGCTTAACCCCAAGAGTTTGAAGTTGCTGTGAGCTATGACACCATAGCACTCTACCGAGGGTGACAAACTGAGACTCTGTCTCAAAAAAAACCAGAATAGGATTCTGGAATTGGACCATTTGTTTGGCTATGGCAATAGAAATTTTATTGCTGTTCTGTTACAAATGCCAAAATTTTCATTTGGGGTGAATTACAATGAGATAAGGTAGAAAAGGATATGGCTCAGACAATGTATCTCTACCACTTTAGAAATCTAATAAAATGATTACACAATGGGGGGTAATGGGAAATGAGGCTGGATTATGGTGATGTAACACAACTCAATAAATTTACTAAAAATCATTGAACTGAACACTTAAAATAGGTGAATTTTATGTGTATAAATTTTATTTAAAATAAAATTGTTTAAGAATGTCCTAAATTATTATCCTCCATATATCCAAGCCTCCCATCAATAAGTATAGTCTAAGGCGGCACCTGTGGCTCAAAGAGTAGGGCGCCAGTCCCATATATCAGAGGTGGTAGGTTCAAGCCCAGCCCCAGCCAAAATTGCAAAAAAAAAAAGTAGTACAGTCTATTTCTCCATCTCTTAATGGAGCTGGTCTTGTGATTTCCTTTCCTAAAGAATGGGACAGAAATGACAGCATGAGAGTTCTGACCCTAAGCCTAAAGGTGCCTTGCAGGTTTCTGCCTTACTCTCTTGGAACCCTGACACTGCTATATGAATAATTTCAGGTCTAAGTGCTAGATCAGGTGTCCTCAAACTATGGCCTGTGGGCCACATGCAGCCTGCCTAGGACATTTATCCAGCCCGCTGGGTGTTTTTGCCACCACTGCCTGTTCTGCTTAGCAGCCAACTCGTCCCTGGGGCTGCAGTCCGGCCCTCCAATGTCTGAGGGACGGTGAACTGGCCCCCTGTTTAAAAAGTTTGAGGCCTCCTGCACTAGATGGTGAAAGACACATAGCCCATTCATGAGTGAGGCCATCTTAGATCAGCCCCACCTTAGATTAGCCAAACCCTAGTCAACCCATCTACTGACCAAAGTACAATCAGCCAAGTTGGGCCCAAGTAAATAGAACCAACCCGGTGACCATAACGTCTTAAGCAGTATAGTTACTATTTTAAGTGACTAAATTTTGGAGCAGGTTATTAATATATCAATAGAAACTGATACATGTGACATGGGTTAAATAATAATCATAAAGACTATAAAACAGGTTGGTGGTTGTTAGGAGTACTGATCTGCTTAAGAGAGATAACAGGCTCAGTTAAGCCAATTACCGACTTAAGGAAAAACACTATCTAGAGTCACGTACCCCTACAAGAATTGCATCCCAAAACCTTAGTTTCCTAGAGCAAAGGCTCCACCATCAGCAAGAGAAAATTATACCTCATCCATAAAGTATGGCACACTACTCTTAACATTATTACTAGGCCCTGGAAGACACTGAGCATCTGAGTATTAATAATCAAGGGACTATGCAACCAAAGCTAACCATCTTGAGCTAGGTATAAATTCAACATCCATGAAGTTATAACATCAAGAGAGTACAGCAGTAATCCATCATAAAACTGAACTGGTATTTTGGGAATGGGCCCAAGTTAAGTAGGAATAGATAACAAAAGCAGGCTTTCTGGACATTTCTTACAACAAGTTGAAAGAAGAGGAAATAAAATTAGGCCTGATGCATGAGTAAGTCATCTTGGTCCAATGATAAAAAACTGAAAATGAGGCACTACCTAGAAAGACAGTGGTGAAGGGAAAACCCCCCATTGTGCAGAGTTTTGAGAGGTACACCTCATCATCCTCTTTGTGTGGAAAGAGAAGTGAGTCATGAACTTCTAGGTGACAGTAATGAGATGATCAGGGATATGGAAGGGCATCCCTGGAAGATGAAAGAGAAATTTATAGAAGTATATAAAAAAGTCTTATTAGAATAAGTATGAAGAGTATGTATGAACATGTTTCACATATTAATGGTCACCAGAAAACACTGAAGAGACACTAACCGATCAGCCAGACAAATTGTCCAGTGGATGTCAGCCACACTGTCCTTAGCCATTTGGATATTTCCACAAAGGGCCCATGAATAAAAAAATAGCCATGGTGGCAGAAATGGTCCCCCTTCACCAAGATTTAGCTGCTGCTGAATGTCCAATTGGTTAATAGCACATACTGATTCTGAACCCCTGATCCAGGAGCATCCCTTAAGGAAATCAATGATTTAATAGCAAATTGATAATATCAGATTCCTTTCACCCTAGAAAAGACAGCAATTAATCCTTACTAGGATTGGTACACGGTCTAGACTCAGCAGACCCTCTTAGACTCATTCCAAGACCCACAGTGGATGCCTGAAACTGTGGTTAGTTCTAAATTCAATTGTCATCAACTGGAACACCTTTCTAAACATGTCTTCCACCTACAAATTCAATACCTTTCCCATTTTAACTAAGCACATACATTGTATGTGGCTGTACTATAATTTGAGGTGCAACAGCAAAAGTAGCACAAATTTATTTTTCCTTCTTCACAATTTGAGGTGCCTGTGGCTCAGTGAGTAGGGTGTCAGCCCCATATACCAAGGGTGGTAAGTTTCTTCTTCACAATTTCATGAATAAAAGATATGTTCTTATTGTAGATCCTACCAACCTCAGCATGAATTTTTTTCTTTCCCTTAAGTCAAGAACTTTCACCTTTTCTCTTTTTTCTTTTTTGAGACAGAGCCTCAAGCTATCTCCCTGGGTAGAGTGCTGTGACATCACAGCTCACAGCAACCTCCAACTCCTGGACTCAAGCGAGTCTCTTGCCTCAGCCTCCCAAGTAGCTGGGACCACAGGCAACAATGCCCGGCTATTTTTTTTTGGTTGCAGCCATCATTGTTGTTTGATGGCCCCGGGCTGGATTGGAACCCACCACCTTGGGTGTACATGGGCACCGAGCTCTTGCTGTCCATTTTAAATTTTATGGCTCATGGTACCCATGGGAGGAACTTTTCACCAAGAATCACAGTCAGATAACAATTAAACGTAATGTAATAGCTGCTACCTAGTCATTTTGTGATCCTCACAAAAATAGGTGAACAGGCAAAGAAAGGAGTTACCAGACTGTCAAGAATAATAAGACTTTGATTATAATTAGGGTGAAGGGTTGCTACCACACAATAACAGCAGATAGAATATATCTGGAATAAAGGGGATTCACTAGGACATCTCTTAGTGCACTCATGCTTGGTAACAACTGCATGGTCGCTGGCGCCCTACTCCTTAGGCCACAGGTGCCGCCCTGGTGATAAACTTTAAAGAAAATAAATGAGGAAAACCTACCAGAGGGCAAAGCCAGGGGTACACAGTGTACAGTGAGGAAGGGTGTTTCTCCCTAAGGATAGAACCAGACTAGTAGATGAACTAACTAGAAACTTACTTAATTCCACTGCCTTCACTGTCCTCACAATATCTAGCCAGAAAGATTTTTAATACTGCTATAGATATGGGACTCCTCTAGTTTCCTGCACCAGAGAGAAGGATTACTCAAAAATCCTAGACTCTGAGGTGGATATGATGTTCAGATAACACTCTGAACTGTCTCTGATAGTTTGGGGGTTACTGTGTGCTATGTATGGGAAGAATGGTGAATAAAGGTTATTTTGGTGACCAGAGGAGGAAGCAGACTGTTAGTTATCCCCAAATAAACACTGTACCCTGAACAATAATGGTTGAATTTTGGCCAAGAATTCTTTCCCATTCTCCTTACTTAATATAATCATGCTAATCATGCAACTAAATTGTGGCCAATGTGATAAGAGCAAAACAGTTTATACAACTTCCTGCCTAAAGAAAAGCTCTATACCCTCCCTTTGCTCCTTTCCATTAATAGGAATAGAAACATGAGAGTAGAGAGTATACAGAAAACTAAAGCTACTTGTTAAGGATGGTAGGTCAACCAGATAGAAGGAATCTGAGTCCATGGTGATTTAGTTTCAGAGACCAGTACTATTACCTACCCAGACTTTACTTGTGACAGCAGCAAATCAATTAATACAAAGTTTCTCTGGCTATTTCCCAATTCCTTTCTGGTGATCCCATGGCCTGAAATACTAAATGACTATCAACTAATTTCTGATAAGGTATTAGTTGAGATACTAAATATGTAATAAGTTTTCTCCCCCAGAAAACAAAAAAACCTAAAATCCTCACATGATATAGAAGAGGATTATGAGCTAGTGACTGCCCCACTACAGAACTATTCCCTTTTGTTCAACCCAGAAAACATATATGAAAGATTAATAACTCCTTCCAAGAACCCACATAGCCTCACATCCTTTTATCCCTAGGCTTTTTTACATGAGTAAAGCAAAAAATTAAAATTAAGCATAAAGGGAAGAAAAAGGGAAGGGGTTTACACTAAAACAGCAGCCTACAAAAAATGCTTGTTTAGAATTCTTTAACTCTATTTATCTATGAATTATCAAAGATTTTTAATAAAGGGCAGGATACGAGAAATCCAATGAAATGACAAAAGCAATAGCAAAGGCCTAATTGCCTCTCTATTGAGCCTTTAGCTTACTGTCATCAAAATACTTTGAATTCTGGCTCAGCGCCTGTAGCACAGTGGTTACGGCGCCAGCCACATACACCGAGACTGGCAGGTTTGATCCCAGCCCAGGCCAGCTAAACAACAATGACAACTGCAACAAAAAATAGCTGGGCACGTGGCAGGCACCTGTCACCCCAGCTACTTGGGAGGCTGAGGCAAGAGAATCGTTTAAGCCCGAGTTGGAGGTTGCTGTGAGCTGTGATGCCATTGTACTCCACTGAGGGCAACATAGTGAGACTCTGTCTCAAAAAGAAAAAAAACAGTAGCACCTGTGGTTCAGTGGGTAGGGCACTGGCCCCATATACCAAGAGTAGTGGTGGTTTAAACCCAGCCTTGGCCAAACTGCAACAAAAAAATAGCCGGGCGTTGTAGCGGGCATCTGTAGTCCCAGCTACTTGGGAGGCTGAGGCAAAAGAATCGCCAAAGCCCAGGAGTTGGAGGTGGCTGTGAGCTGTGTGATGCCACAGCACTCTACCAAGGGCGATGAAATGAGACTCTCTCTCTACAAAAAAAAAAAAAAAAAAACACTTTAAATTCTGTTCTTCTATCTTTGGAATTCTCATAAATTAAACATCATTCCCCCCAATTCCCCAGTGGTCATAATTATCAGTATAAAAAAACACTGATCTAGTGCCATAAAGGCTCTTAAGGCAACTTACGATGATGAATCATTTTCCTTAGGATAATCTTCGCTTAACTCTGAGCCAGATGATAGCATTCTTTTCCTCTTTTCAGTCCTGGAGAGAACAGAAAAAAAATAATTTATCTATTTCACTCCCCCCTCCAAAAAAGCTTATTTTAAAAAGTCATAATTCATACCATTAAAAATCATAAACCAATATAAAGGACAAGCAATATGACTACTGTTATCTAATTCTCTACACTATATTTAAATTAATATACTGTACGTCTATGTGCTCCAATATGTATCACTGACATAAATTATAGATGACAAATACTTGTAATCTACCAAAAAGTACTCTATACTTTGCCTTCATTCTCTTCAAACTGCTGTTCTAAAAAACATTTATAAACGGATAAAGTTAACAAGAAAAAAAGTCTTTCGTACCGATTTTCTAGTAACCCTGATCTGAGAGGTGTTGATGTAGACATCAAAGAAGGAACCAAAGAAGGAACTGTCCGTGTAACAGCGGTTCCACTTCCTGCTACAGTTTTAATGGATCCTCTACCTGGATTACCAAGAACTTTTCGAAATGATACATCATCTTTAGTTTCCAAACTTCCTCTTTTTGAAGACATCTGTAAGAATAAAGTTTGAGATAGTTATGTCTTCAATTAACTGGAATACAATTAGACCAATGATTCTCACTTACGGAGCTTTAAAAATACAAGTAGAGACGCATCTCTAGACTAGATTCTTTTTTTTGAGACAGAACCTCAAGCTATTCGCCTGGGTAGAGTGCCATGGCATCACAGCTCACAGCAAACTCCAACTCCTGGGCTCAAACAAGTCTCCTGCCTCAGCCTCCCAAGTAGCTGGGACTACAGGCGCCCGCCACAACACCTAGCTATTTTTGGTTGCAGCCGTCATTGTTGTTTGGTGGGCCCGGGCTGGATTCGAACCCGCCAACTTAGGTGTATGTGGCTGGTACCTTGGCCACTTGAGCCACAGGCGCTGAGCCTCTAGACTAAATTCTAACCTAAGTGGTCTGAGGTGAGGCTCATTCATCAGCCTTGGTTTTTTTTAAGCACTCCAAATGATTCTAATGTATTGTCAGTATAAGAAATAGAGTTGTGGCTTGGTGCCTGTGGCTCAAGTGGCTAAGGCACCAGCCACATAAACCTAAGGTGGTGGGTTCGAATCTAACCCAGACCCACCAAACAACAATGATGGCTGCAACCAAAAAAAATAGCCAGGCATTGTGGCAGGCGCCTGTGGTCCCAGCTACTTGGGAGGCAGAGGCAGGAGACTCGCTTGAGCCCAGGAGTTAGAGGTTGCTGTGAGCTGTGATGCCCCAGCACTCTACCCAGGGGGATAGCTTGAGGCTCTGTCTCAAAAAAAATTAAAAAAAAAAAAAGAAAAAGAAATGGAGTTGCAATTATTTTCCTAAAGGATTCTTGTAAACTTAAAAATTCCACAGCATACCTAGAGGCAAAAGGGCAAGAACCCTGCTTTGAGTTACTAATTTAAAAAAGACAAACAAAGACATGGTTCTAGTGACTAGCATGAGAACTAATCTTTGCAGGAAAAAAATATCCAATTATAATTTTAAGTTAAGAAGAACCAATTGTAGTGGTTGCTACAATTTAAATACGAAGTCCTGTATAATCCACAAAACAGTTATATGACTCTTGAGGGGGTTCAAGTTGGAGGAATAAAACAAATATACGTAATGAGGAGGAGAAGAAAGGTGAGAGAGACCCCACTGACAAAAGATAAATCAAAGAATCTATCCCAAAGACAGCAAGAAAACCAGGTGCAGTGGCTCACACCTGTAATCCTAGCACTCTGGGAGGCCAATGTGGGCAGATTGCTTGAAGTCAGGAGTTTGAGACTGGCCTAAGCAATAGTGAGGTTCTGTCTCTACTAAAAATAGAAAAACTGTGGTAGGAAGATTGTTTGAACCCAAGAGTTTCAGGCTGCTGCGAGCTATGATGCCACAAAACTCTACCCTGGGCGAGAGAGTGATACTCTTGTCTCAAAAAAAAAGACAGTAGAAATTCAGAGAGAATTTACACATTCTGCCAGTAAAGCTTTATATCTCTACATTAAGAACTATGTGGGGCTCAGGACCTGTACCTCAGCAGTTAGGGTACCAGCCAGATACACCAGATGGCGGTTTCGAATCCAGCCCAGGCCTGCCAAACAACAATGACAACCACAACCAAAAAACAGCCGGACGTCATGGTGGGGACCTGTAGTCCTAGCTACTTGGGAGGCTGAGGCAAGAGAACTGCTTAAGCCCAGGAGTTTTAGGTTGCTGTGAGCTGTGACGTCACAACACTCTACTGAGGGCGACATACTAAAACTCTGTCTCAAAAAAAAAAAAAAAAAAAGAGCTATGTAGTTTCTCTATGGGAGGTATGTACAAAAACTTTTTAAAAAAGAATTACAACCCTAGGATAGGAAATATAAAAGCTTCTAAGATGGTGTGTATAAATGATTTAAAAAGTTAAATTTTCAAATGGGTAATAATAAATTCTCAAAGGTCACAAATCAAAAAATTAAAAGCCACAGACAAAGAGAAGTCTCACCATCACTCTCCCATCCATCCAGTTTGTTCACTTCCCATTGTCCTACCCCTTATAAGTATTTGTTTTGCTATGCAAATATACATCAATATTTTTTTATTCTCTTTGTTATATAAATGGTAAAATTTTATATGTAAAGTTTTGCATCTTTTAAAAAAAAGAATTATTACTATTTTTTTAGACAGAGGAGGAGATGTAACCTTTGAAATATTGCTGTAAAATATTTCAATTTTAAAGATAGGTACTGAGGCTTTGGATACTTGAGGAACTTCCTCAATGTTCAATGAACTTCCTCGATGTCACTCTGAGTAGAGTGTCAGGGTGTCATAGCTCACAGCAACCTCCAACTGTTGGGGCTTAAGTGATTCTCTTGCCTCAGCCTTCCAAGTAGCTGGGCCTACAGGCGCTTACCACAACGCTTGGCTATTTCTTGGTTATAATTCTTGGTCACTGCTGTTTAGCAGGCTGGGTTCGAACCCACCAGCTCCAGTGTATGTGGCTGGCACCCTAGCTGCCGAGCTATAGGTGTTGAGCCTCTTTTCAAAATTTTGACCATGACCCCATAGTAAGAAATATTTTACATAAAAATCTATAGACACACATTTACTAATCCCAAAATGAAAGTTTCAGAGATCAGTATTTGTCCTTAAAATGTATAATACCCACTATTATGCTAAGTGAAGGAAGTTACACCCCTTTCCCCCTAAAAAATTACACACTGATTCCATTTATATGAAACTCCAGAAAATATAACCTGATCTATAGTAACAAAACACAAATCAGTGGTTGCTTTTAAACAGGGACCAGAGAGAAAAATTACAAAGGAGAATGCAGAAACTTTTAAGGATAAGGATATGTTCACCATGTTGACTATGGTGATGATTTCAAAGGTGAATACATAAGCCAAAATATACTAATATGTTTAAATGTGTACAATTTACTACATGTCAATTATACTTAATAAAACTGGCTCCCCCAAAATCTAACCTATAAAAAGAACCCAACAAAAATGAAATTTTATTCATTGCTTAATCCAGTAAATGCACAAAGTATTGACCTCTTTGCACAGCCAAAGAGAACTCATAAATTTATTAATACTTAGAAAAGGGCTTCAAAGTTTCTCTTACTTCATGTCTGGCTTCCCTTTGGAAAACAAAAGAGACATATGGACTGCTAAGTTTTGATTAAGATGACTTACTGATGCACAGTAAGCCTCACAGCTGACTATGATTTATGAAATAAAAACTATTTAAAAAGGAAAGAGAAGACCTCAAAAAACAAAACGTCTGGTATTATGTAGTATAAAGGCAAAGTTCATAATTTAGGATAGACCCAAAAGGCATTAAAGAAATCATACCAGAAAACACTTACAGGGCTGTTAGTATACAGACCATATACATGAGCTAAACACTATTACCAGAATTATCTCATAAGAACCTTTGAAATATTGCTGTAAAATATTTCAATTTTACAGATGGGTACTGAGGCTTTGGATACTTGAGGAACTTTCTCAATGGCCTATAGCTAGTAAGTGGCAACACCAAGTCTTGAACTCACATTTAACTCCAAAGCCATGCTTTTAAAAACTACTCTATGGGGGCTCATAATGATGACCATGAGACATCAAAGGTTAAATTGTGTTTAGTAAAGCTGTAAATAAAATGAGAAGAACGTGACCAATCTTAGAAAGATTTTCATAAAAGTAAATGAAGAGAGTTATATAGCTAAACCAATAAATTACAGATATATAGAAAATACTCTTGTGACAATGCCAGAAATATTAGGTACTGCAGTCAAAATTTAGCTACCTGCAACTACCTCATACAACATCAATCACTACCAGTTTTTTTTGTTTGTTTGTTTTTGAGATAGAGTCTCACTATGTTGCCCTTGGTAGAGTGCCGTAGCATCACAGCTCACACAACCTCCAACTCTTGGACTTAAACGATTCTCTTGCCTCAGCCTCCCAAGTAGCTGGGACTAGAGGCACCTGCCACATGCCTGGCTATTTTTTTGTTGTAGGAGTCATTGTTGTTTGGCAGGCCAGGGCACAGTTCAAACCTGCCAGCCACGATGTATGTGGCTGGCACCCTAGTCACTGAGCTACAGGCGCAGAGCCAACTACCATTTTTTTTAAAAGCTAAAAAGATTCAAAAGAACATACCTGATTGTCTGAATAAGAAAGCTGCCTGTTGGTTTCCTTCTGTGAGGTCCTACTACCCAAAATGGCTCCAAAACTACCAGACCCCTGAGAAGGTTTCGTAGCTGATTAAAAAAAAAAAAAATCCCCAAATCACTTACTGTAATAAAAAGATGTATCATTATTATTTTTATATAATATTGAAGAAATGGGAAAAACATCAAGAGAAAGATAAATTAAAGCGCTTACCAACCATTTCTGATAGAATGCACATCTGATAAGTATCTGTATAGTACTAGTAACTAAAATTTAGAACTGGAACCCCCAGTCAAAAAGTTAAGGCTGGATGTGATGGCTTACAGTTGTAATTGTAGCACTCTGGGAAGCCAAGTTGGGTAGATCACCTGAGCTCAGGAATTTAGGACCGGCCTGAGCAAGAGTAAGACCCTGTCACTACTAAAAATAGAAAAAACTAGCTGGGCACTGGTGGCAAATGCCTATAGTAGAGGCCTATAGGGGTGGCTGAGGCAAGAAGATCACTTAAACCCAGAAGTTTGAGGTTGCTGAACTACAATAACACCACGACACTCTACCAAGGGTAACAGAATGAGACTCGGTCTCAAAAAAAAAAAAAACAAATTAATAACCAAAAAATCTGACAATATTTAATAGAAGAATAGAATGTAGAAAGTAAAAAGAAAATGCCTGTCTAAAAGTGTATCCAAAAAAGAAAAAGGAGGGGGAGAAACACTAGAAATTCTGCTCTGTAATCAACATTATAGAAGTTGGTCACTGTATATTGATGGCATGAACACTGACAATGGATGCCAAAGAAACATGTCAAAAGCAGTAACAGATATATCTCTAATAACATATACTCCAAAGCATTCTCTATAAGTAAAAGTTTATCAAGCAGAATAAATGGCTTCTATTGCAAAGAAATTATTGCTGGTTTAAAAAATATTCAAAGCTAGGTGCAGTGGCTCACGCTTGTAACCTTAACACTCTGGGGGCCCAAGGTTCAGAAATGAGACTAGCCTGAGCAAGCATGAAACCCCATCTCTACGAAGAACAGAAAAACTGTAGGCACCTGGAGACCCAACTATTGGGGAGATGGAGGCAAGAGGATCAGCTGAACCCAAGAGTTTGAGGTTGTAATGAGCCACGATGATGTTCCTGCACTCTACCCAAGGCAACAGAGTAAGACTCTGTCTCAAGAAGAAAGAAAAAAAGAACATTTCAGGTAGTGTAGAAATATGAATTTATATGTTTTTGCTTTTTTTTTTTTGAGATAGAGTCTCAAGCTGTTGCCCTGGGTACAGTGCAGTGGCGTCATGGGCTCAAGCAATCCTCTCGCCTCAGTTTTTCTATTTTTAGTAGAGATAGGGGGTCTTTTTTTTTTTTTGCTGAGACTGGTCTTAAACTTGTGAGCTCAAGTAATCCGCCTGCATTGGCCTCCCAGAGTGCTAGGACTACACGTGTGAGCCACCCTGTCTGGATTTATGTTTTTAAAAGTATACTTTAATTTGGTTAGGCAATTTCCCACTGATAATCATTTGGAATATTTTAACTTTTTTTTTTTTTTGAGACAGAGTCTATGTCACCCTTGGTAGAGTGCCATGGCATCACAGCTCACACAACCTCCAACTCTTGGACTTAAGCAATTCTCTTGTCTCAGCCTCCCAAGTAGCTGGTACTACTGGCGCTGGAATGTTTTAACTTTTCAAAACTACAAATAATGCTTAACATCCTTTCACATATGTTCTAGTACTATGGAAGGATCTTTGTCTGATAAAATAATTAGAATAAGAATTGCTGGGTTAAAGAATATACAATTTTGAACTAAAGTAACCTTATCACATAGTCCTCAAAAAAAAAAATCTCTAAGCTCCTACCAAGTATACTAAGAGCATCTTGCCTCCCCTCAAACTGCTGCCAATGTGAAGGTAAGAATTTGAGTTTAATGGCTCGGCGCCTGTGGCTCAATCGGCTAAGGCGCCAGCCACGTACACCTAAGGTGGGGGGTTCGAGTCCCCAGGCCGGGCCCGCCAAACAACAATGATGGCTGCAACCAAAAAATGGCCGGGCGTTGTGGCGGGCGCCTGTGGTCCCAGCTACTTGGGAGGTGGAGGCAGGAGACTCGCTTGAGCCCAGGAGTTGGCATCTTTGGTCCCAGCTACTTG
>CAUYQV010121260.1:0-24706 GCA_963574575.1 Galagoides demidoff
GTAGCTGAGACCACAGGTGCCCGCCACAACGCCCGGCCATTTTTTGGTTGCAGCCATCATTGTTGTTTGGTGGGCCCAGGCTGGGGATTCGAACCTGCCACCTTAGGTGTACGTGGCTGGTGCCTTAGCCGATTGAGCCACGGGCGCTGAGCCACTTTTGTTTTTTTAATAAAAAATTATATTACTTAGAAGCATTCAGAATGTCAAAAAACTCCAACTTTTTTTTTTTTTTGCAATTACAGAGTAGTATTCAGTTAACAGAACAACAGTTATTTCATATAAGCTGCATCAAAGACAACTGAAGATGAAAAAACTACCATCCCCATATCTAACTAATTTGTGCTGTGCACCATGCTTTATATTTCCATGCCAATTTACAACCCCCATACTGTACCAGGCAAGGTTAGTGGCTACTGAAAATAATACCAGGACAGGGCTATCTAAAGACACATTTGGTAGGGTTCACTACAGAAAAAAAGACACTGTACAGTTTAAAAACAAATCTTACACAGTCTTACACTTTATTTTTCTTTAAAAGGGGTTGTTTAAGGGGGTTAAAATACATAGACAAGCAAAACAACTGTGCTACAACCAACTTATTCATCATCATCATCTTCATCGTCATCCTCCCTCCTAATCTTCCTCTTCTTTTTCTTGCTTTTTTCAGCCTTGATGACTCCCTTTCTCACTGCATCAGGCTTTCCTTTAGCTCGCTATGCAGCAATATCTTTTTTGTTTTTTTCCTTCAGGTTTGCAGCCTTCTTTTCATCAGGCTGCTTGTCATCCGCAGCAGTGTTATTCCACATCTCTCCCAGCTTCTCTGCAACATCACCAATGGATAGGCCGAGATGTTTTCCTTTGATTTTTGGGCAATACTCAGAACAGAACAAGAAAAATGGTCAAAGGAGGCCTCTTAGGTGCACTGGAATCCTTTAACTTCTTTTTTGTTTCCCCTTTAGAAGGCATATAGATTTTCTTTTTTTTTAGAGACTACAGGCGCCTGCCACAATGCCCGGCTATTTTTGTTGTTGTTGTAGTTTGGCTGGGGCTGCGTTCAAACCCACCACCCTTATAGGGCCGGTGCCCTACTCACTGAGCCACAGGCGCTGCCCAAAATATAGGTTTTCATTTCTCTTTCATAACAGGCCTTTGGCAGATCTTCAAATTTTCCTTTCTCTTTAGCAGTCATAGTCTTCCAACTCTCTGAACACTTCTTAGACTCTGAGAAGATGACTGAAGCATCCGGGTGCTTCTTCTTATGCTCCTGCCGACATATTTGCATAAAGAATGCACATGATGACATTTTGCCTCTCTTAGCTTCCTAGGATCTTCTTTGCCCATGTTTGTTTAGTTATTCTTCCTCAGCGAGGCACAGAGTCGCCCAGTGCCTGTCTGGCTCTCACTTGCCTTGGTGCTGTCTCTATGGAGCTCGATGTACTGCAATGGCAATGGCTGTTTATGGTTTGGGGTTTTTTTTTTTTTTTGAGACCGTCTCACTCTGTTGCCCTGGTTAGAGTGCAATGGCATCATAGCTTATAGCAATCTCGAACTCCTGGGCTCAAGCAATCCTCTTACCTCAACCTCCCAGGTAGCTGGGACTATAGGTGCCCACCACAATGCCCAGCTAATTTTTCTATTTACAGTAGAGACAGGATCTGGAACTCCTAAGCTCAAGCGATAACACCAACCTCAGCCTCTCAGTGTGCTAGATCACAGCAGCTGACCAAATTTACTCATTGAAAGTATGTAACTCGGTGGTATTTAGTATATTTACAAAATTGTACAACTATCACTATCTAATTCCAGAGTATTATCCTGAAAAGAAACTCTGTACCTATAAATGGTCACTATCAACATGTCCCACTCCGTGCCCTGCAACTACTAATCTACTTTCCATATTTATAGATTCGCCTATTCTGGACATTTTATATAAATAGAACTATATATCATGTAGTCCTCTGTGTCTGGCTTATCTTTATTTCACTTACCCTGATGTTTCCAAGGTTCAATCATCACATAAGATGCATCAGGAATATATTTTTTTATTGCCAAGTGATATTCCATAGTATGAACAGATCAACATTTTGTTTATCTATTAATCAACTGATAGACTCTTTGGTTGCTTCTACTTTTTGGCTATTGTTAATAATGCTACTATAAGGACGGCGCCTGTGGCTCAGTGAGTAGGGCACTGGCCCCATGTTCCGAGGGTGGCGGATTCAAAGCCAGCCCCAGCCAAACCGCAACAACAAAAAAATAGCCAGGTATTGTGGCAGGCGCATGTAGTCCCAGCTACTTGGAAGGCTGAGGCAAGAGAATCGCCTAAACCCAAGAGCTGGAGGTTGCTGTGAGCTGTGACACCACAGCTCTCTACTGAGGGCAACAAAGTGAGACTCTTGTCTCTAAAAAAAAAAAAAAAATGCTATGAACAATCTTGTACAAGTTTTTGTACAGACATGCTTTCAGTTCCCTTTGGTATTTTACCCTGGAGTAGAACCTGCTAGGGCATATGGTAACTCTGTATTTAACTATTTGAGCAACTGCCAAAGAACTGCTCATGCAGCTGTACCATTTTTATTCTCAACAGCAACATGTGAGGATGCCAATTTCTCTACATCCTTGCTAATACCTGTTATTGTCTGTCTTTTTCTTTTTAAAAGCTACCCTAGTGAATATGTCATTGTTATTTTAATTGCATTTTCCTAATAACTAATAATGAACAGCTTTATAAGCTTTTCAAAGAGGAATGCATAATTTTGGGAGAAGCATCAGTCAGATAAAGCCATATACATTCATTCAGAAAGACTAGAAGTGAGAAGCACTACATTACATGATAAGAAAAATACCAATCTTAAATTATGAATTTCACAGAGACAAACTATTCTTCTCAAGATTAAGGGAGAGATACTACTACTTATTCTTCCTGTGTTTGAAGAACAGACATTTATTGCTACCATCTGTTTTTGGCTATTGCTAAACAAATGGACAAGCTGATGTCTTTATAGGAAAAATGTGCCCAAAGTTTGGAAAATAGATCTTTATAATTGCTTGACTTCTCAAAAAACATTTCATATGTGGGATTTACCTAGGAATTACTATTTTGATTTTCCATATCAAATGTATCACTATTCTAAAGAAATGCACTAAATTTCAAATGCTATTTTTCAAAACAGTAATATGAATAATAATGAAAGTTGTAAAAAGGTTTATATTTTAAGATTGGCCCAACTTACCAAAGAATTTGCACCCAACAAATATTTGTATAATTAAATCAATGTAAAGAATAGGCTGGGTCAAGAATTGGTAATGGTACCTCTAGATGTTAGATTAAATGTAATGGTAAACTAATCACATACCTAATAGAAAATAATCTCTTCAGCTCTTAGGCACTAGGGCTGAAGTTTAACTCCCCCTGACAATGTGATAATCAATCCTCAAGTGGCCTGGCAAAACTGCCACACTTTTCTCATAACAAACTATTTTTGGAATAAATTGAATATATAATTGTGTGGCGCCTCTCCTCTTTTTTTTTTTTTTGGTAGAGACAGAGTCTCACTTTATCACCCTTGGCAGAGTGCCGTGGCGTCACATAGCTCACAGCAACCTCCAACTCCTGGGCTTAGGCAATTCTCTTGCTTCAGCCTCCCAAGTAGCTGGGACTACAGGTGCCTGCCACAATGCCTGGCTAATTTTTTTGTTGCAGTTTGGGTGGGGCCAGGTTTGAACCCGCCACCCTCAGTATATGGGGCCTGCGCTCTACTCACCGAGCACAGGCACTGCCCCCTTGCCTCTCCTCTTTAGGAAACATTTATCGCTGTGAGACTCTCTCTATTTGAATCTTTTACTTATATATTAAATTTAAGAAGATTTTAATGTCTACATTAATTTTTCTTCCCATCCCCAAGTCTTTATTTCCATTTCTTTGTATGCTTTCTTCCTACTGGTTGAGTAGAAAAATTATTGAATAGAAAAATTTACTATGCTGTGCACTTACTGATATCCATGACACTATACTAGGCTCTGAGATAAAATAAGGATGATCAAGATAGGGTCGTTAGCTTTCACAAGCATTCATACCAGGAAGAAAAAGATATACACAACACCTATGCATGATACAAGAAACAATCACATAAACATCATTCATGTTTACCACTTCAAATTTGTAAAGCAGAATCGCAGAATATTTCCTATGTCTCCTTTTAAAAAATAAATGTACAGAATGGTGTTAGCATGCTAACAACTACATTAAAAGAGGAAGAAAATAAATACACATACATAGATACACATCCTCCTCCTCTCTTACTTGCTTGTGTATGCAAAAATTACCTCTGAAGGAATACACAAATTATTAACGAATGTAACCTCTAAAAGGGGACCAAGCAATTGAAGCTCAAGAGTGACAGAGCTTCTCAAAATACACTCTTTTCATCTTTTGAACTATGAAACAAGTGAATTTATTAAGTGTTTGAATAAATGAAGTAATACAATATTTTAAGATGCTTTCATGATGCTGCCAAAAAGTTGGTAGGAAAAATGGTTCCTCACTGTTGGAAAAAGTAAGTCCATTGTTCAGGACTTTGGAAATCATATTTCATAATGAATACTCAAATATTTGCTACATTTCATGAATTAACCCCCAAAATTTATATTTATAAATATATAATATAAAAACTAGCATATTATCCTGCAAGAGAAAACCTATGTGAAGAAAGAAAAATAAATTAAAGGACTATGGGAAATCCAGTCACCAACTCAAAAAAGTTGTATTTAAGATTTTCACCCTGGCTGAAAGGATTTATTTATCTTTAGAATTTATTTTTAACTTTCAGGTTTTTGTAAATATTACATAAGGTATCAATTTAAGTTGACAATCTTAACTTTCTCTTAATGGAATAATCTTTTGCATTTCAGAACTTTAACCTATAGAATGAATAAATCTGAAATGTGTAATCTCTTTATCTTATGGGTCTGGAATGAGTACAGCATTGATTTGTAGTAATCACTATCTGGGAACCAATAACAACATTCTGACCCCACCATTTGCTATCTGTTCTGCCAACAGTGTGAATGGATGTGGTACACAAGTGAGTAAAATGATATGAAAGGATTTTATTAATGATACATTATAGGCGAATGGCCTATATATACCTCTGGCCAAAAAAAGCTATTTGAGAGAGAGCAGTGAAAAGACTTTGTGCAAGACAAATACCAGACAACAGAGCAATTCTTTGGCATTCCAAACTGAAATGGTCACAATTTTATCAGAGATTAGTTAGAATGAAAAGCAAGTTATTCGTTTTTATCTAATTCATAATGAGTATCACTAGCAAAATACAGTAAGCAACACAAAATAAAATTGATAACTGCTACAACTGTACACAGTAAGATTTGTTCCATAGAAAAAATTACTAAAGGTACCTTAGGACTACAAAAAACTGCAAACTGATCTAAGAAAAATTAGACTTGGCTCGGCGCCTGTGGCTCAATTGGCTAAGGCACCAGCCACATACACCTAAGGTGGCGGGTTCGAATCCCCAGCCCGGGCCCGCCAAACAACAATGATGGCTGCAACCAAAAAATGGCCGGGCGCTGTGGTGGGCGCCTATAGTCCCAGCTACTTGGGAGGCAGAGGCAGGACACTCGCTTGAGCCCAGGAGCTGGAGGTTGCTATGAGCTGTGATGCCATGGCACTCTACCCAGGGGGATAGCTTGAGGCTCCATCTCAAAAAAGAAAAATTACACTTAGCAGAGAAACAGAAAACAAAACTAACACTGGCAAAAACTAATTTGTTAATAACCTAAAATTAACAGAAGGAACAAAGCTTAATAATACTTTGATCTGCCTAAGTTTATATACAAGTTTTTAGTATAAAAACTAAGCTTGGAGGCCAGGCCTGGTGGTTCACACCTGTAATCGTACCACTCTGGGAGGCGGAAGAAGGTGGACTGCCGGAGCTCACAGGTTGGAGACTAGCCTGAGCCAGAGCAAGACTTCGCCTCTAAAAATAGCTGGGCATTGTGGTGGGCACCTATAATCCCAGCTACTTGGAAGACTGAGGCAAGAGAATTACTTGAACCCAAAAATTGGAGGTTGCTGTGAACTATGACACCATAGCATTCTACAGAGGGTGACAAATGGAGACTCGGTCACAAGAAAAAGAAAAAAAAAACTAAACTTGGCAAAAATATGCACAAAACAAAAGCTACAATGGCAGAGGTTTAAACCGAACAAAAAAATCAACTCAAAAACTTCACATGCATGGTGCTGTGAAAATAACTACAGGAATATAAAAATAAATGCAGAAAAATAACTAGTATTGTACATATAGAAACTTGAATTGGCTTAAAAAAATAGCTCTGGAAAAGATTTTCTCAATGAAAAATCTATTAATATTGGTATAAACGTAATTTAAATATTTAGGGTTATTTTCCTTTTCCCTATTTATTTTTTTGGAGTTAGAGTCTTACTCCATCACCCTGGATAGAGTGCCAAGGTGTCATCATAGCTCACAGCAACCTCAAACTCTTGGGCTCAAACAATCCTCTTGCCTCAGTCTCCAAGTAGCTAGGACTATGGGTGCCACGAAGACACTGACCAGATGTTTTATTTTTAGTAGAGACAGGGTCTTCCTCTTTCTCAGGCTGGTCTTCAACTCCTGAACTCAAATAATCCACCCACTTTAGCCTCCCAGAGTTACTAGGATTACAGGCTAAGCCACCGCACCTGACCTAAATATTTGTTTTCTTAAATATGGAAGTAAGAAACCTTTGTGGCAAATCTTGAAGGTTAAAATATCAACAAGATCATGTTGGTGCCAAAATATCTGTACACAAATATTCACTAGAAATTGAATTATCTTTTAAGTATTACTTTTGAAATAATTCCTAATAACGATCCAAAACAATAATAGAATGAGGGCAATACTCTTTCAGTTCTCTGAAAATGGTACTAAATTTTTATTTTCTTTTTTGCACAATTTATTAAACATTCATATTGTAATTCTCAAATTATAAGAATCCCCCAAGGTGAGGCCGCAATCCTACCTAGCACTCAGGGAAGCCAAAGAGAGTGGATTGCCTGAGCTCAGGAGTTATAGCCTGAGCTAGAGCAAGACATTGTCTCTAAAAATAGCTGGGTGCTGTGGTGGGCCCCTGCAGTCCCACCTACTTAGGAGGCTGAGGCAAGAGGATTGCTTGAGCCCATGAGTTTGAGGTTTCTGTGAGATATGACACCCTGGCACTCAACTCCAGGGAGACTGAGTGAGACTTGGTCTCAAAAAACAAAAAGCATCCTGAGGAACTCGCTAAAAATTCCAATTCTGGACCTCAGATCCCATCCCCAGATTCTGACGTAGGTCCCATGTAGGATCTAGGAATCCGCATTTTTAACACATATCTTAAATAATTTCTTTGCATTTGATTTGAGAAACACAGCCTGTTGTAAAGATGGTTCCCTCTACTCAAATATATCCTAGAAAGAAAGAGGAACAAGGAGTTAGGGAGAAAAAGATACAAACCTTTATATGCTGGAGCAGGTGGTGCTGTTGCCACTTTTCTGACTTTTGCTGTCACTGAATTATCAACATTAACAACCATTACTGGATGGTCAATATGACCCAAATTCTGGCCCCGGCCATATGCTTCTTCTGAGTGTTCCCACTGTTTCCTTATCCGCTCCTTGAGTTTTTCCAGTTTGACATCATGTTGTCGCCGCTTTAAAATATCTAATCTTTGGGAATTGGAAGTACTAGTAGAGGATGGAGAAGAGTCAGATAGCTGTAACACTTTTGGATCAATATCATTGCCCATGTTATTCACATGGGGCTTCAGGTTGTTCTCACTTCCTTTTGCCCCATTAGGCATTTCTTCCTCAGTTCTCATAGGAGCGCCTACCTTAATCAAACATTCAGAATTCTGCAATGCATCAATTGCTGGTCGATCATTTAAAAACCTAACAACTGTATCATTAATCACAGATGACTGGGAGCTCTCACAGTTATGTATATTCCGATCTTCCTGATCACTTAAGACCTGATTACTACTATCAGCCTTTTCTTCATTAATATCAACACAATAGACATGCTTTGACTCCAGATAGCTGGGAATTAAATTGGAAGGTGCACCATGGATTTCCCTGTAATAAAAAAATGAGTTCTGTGACTATAGTTAATAAATGTATTGTATACATGAAAACTGCTAAGAGTAGATTTTAAGTGCTTGCATCACACACACAAAAAAATAAGTATATGAGGTAATACCTTAAATAACTTAATTTAGTCATTCCACAATGTATACATAAAATAACATGCTGTACATCATAAATACACATAATTTTTAATTGTCAATTAAAAAATTAAATTAAAAAAAGATTTGAATAAAAAGTGCAAAACCAGTCAAACTGAAACCATTCACAAACTAGAGAATTCTTTTTTATTTCTTTTTTTTGAGACAGAGTCTCACTTTGTCACCCTTGGTAGAGTGCCATGGTGTCACAGCTCACAGAAACCCCAAACTCCTGGGCTTTAAGCAATTCTCTTGCCTCAGCCTCTGAAGTAGCTGGGACTTCAGGTGCCCATGACAATGCTAAACTATTTTTAGAGACAAGGCCTCACACTGGCTCAGGCTGGTCTCAAACCTGTGAGCTCAGACAATCCACCCCCTCTTGGCCTCCTGGAGTGCTAGGATTATAGGCATGAGCCACCATGCCCAGCCTAAACTGGAGAATTCTATACTAAAGCAAAGATCAAAAAAGCCTAAAATTTCAGTAGCTTAGAAATAGTAAAATAACCATTACGAATATTAAGACTCAATGTTCAGGCAGCACCTGTGGCTCAGTGGGTAGGGTGACAGCCCCATCTACCGAGGGTGGTGGGTTCAAACCCGGCCCCAGCCAAACTGCAATGCAAATATAGCCAGGTGTTGTGGCAGGCACCTGTAGTCCCAGCTACTTGGGAGGCTGAGGCAAGAGAATCGCCTAAGCACAGGGGTTGGAGGTTGCTGTGAGCTGTGACAGCATAGCACTCTATGGAGGGCAACAAAGTGAGACTCTGTCTCTTAAAAAAAAAAAAAAAGACTTAATGTTCAATGCCCTCCCTATAAAATTAAAAGGTAAATAGCCTAAATAAACTGCATATTATAAAATAAGAAATGTGCAAAAGATGTATAGAGCAATTACCTTAAGAACTTCAGAAAATAAGATTACAGGCTGACCTTGGGTATTCACTTGCCATCTATTATCATCTTTTACTCCTCTATGAAATTTTAAATACTTAAAAAGTTCTCAAATATATATGTAATTTCTAAATAATGTACCAAATTAACAAGTAGAAATAAAGTAGAGGCACAATAAATATTTTCCTCCAAATAAATATTGTCAGTAAAGTTAAACCTGTTAACCAACAAGCACTTTTTTTACAGCTTCAAACTCTGTAAAGTGTTATCTAGAAACTCAGGAATAAACAAAGATGACTGGGTGCAGCCAAAGTACATATTTCAAAGTCCTTATTCTCTGTTCATAAAAACATTCTCGAAAGTCTTCCTTTAGAAACTATTTTTATTTTATATATCAGTCAAATTAAGCTTCATTTTAGAAAAGCAGCTTTTTAAAAGACAAATTAATGAAGACAAATAGGCCTCAACAGTGACAAGAACACATGAAAAAATAGCCCAAAAAACCCAGACATAACAACAGTCTGCCATAACCTGCAATGTCTGAAATAGTAGTCATTAGCCACATGCAGCTATTGAGCACATGGTATGTGACCAGTCCAAACTGAGAGCTGCTATAAGGTAAGTTACATTCTAGAGTCTAAAGATTTAGGAATATAAAACATCATCTTGTGTGTGACTACTAGAAGTGTCTAAATTACATGTGTGGCCCACATTAACAGCTCTATTGTATAGCACTGATCTAGACCACTTCATCACAGACCCTAAATACCATGAAAATTCTTTTTTTTTTTGGTCGGGGCTGGGTTTGAACCCACCACCTCCAGTATACAGGGCCAGTGCCCTACTCCTTGAGCCACAGACACTGCTCCACCACGAAAATTCTTTTTTTTTTTTTTTTATTGCCCATGGTAGAGTACTGTGGCATCACACAGCTCACAGCAACCTCCGATTCCTGGGCTTAGGTGATTCTCTTGCCTCAGCCTCCCAAGTAGCTGGGACTACAGGTGTCCACCACAATGCCCGGATATTTTTTTTGTTGCAGTTTGGCTGGGGCCAGGTGTGAACCCGTCACCCTCGGTATATGGGGCCGGCACCCTGCCTACTGAGCCACAGGCACTGCCCAACCACACCACGAAAATTCTTAAAGCCATGACTCAGTTACAACATAACATGTGTATTAGAAGTGTATGAGCATGTGCATTTTTCTAAGGAGATAGTCCATAGCTTTCATCAGATTCTCCATGACTCAAAAAACTTTAGATCCTGTGCTGAGTAGGTTATTGAAAAAGTTGTGCCCCAGATATGAATTCCATAGCTGCCATCAGAAACAAAGACTAAACTGATTATTTTCACTATCTTTTTTTCACAAACTAGAGAATTCTTTTTTCTTTTGAGACAGTCTCACTATGTTGCCATCAGTAGAGTGCCATGGTGCCACAGCTCACAGCAACCTCAAACTCTTGGGCTTAAGCGATTCTCTTGCCTCAGCCTCCCAAGTAGCTGGGACTACAGATGCCTGCCACAATGCCTGGCTATTTTCTTGTTGCAGTTGTCATTGTTGTTTAGCTGGCCCGAGCCAGGCTCAAACCCACCAGCCTCGGTACATGTGGCTGGTGCCATAACCACTGTAGTATGGTCACTGAGCCAATTTTTCCAGCCAATTTTTCCAAGTTGTTGACCAGACTGTAACAACTTGGCTAAAATGATTTCAACCTAACATGAAGAGACTAAAAGTAATGGTAGGTTATATATCACGTGCCAATCTCAAAAGGGATGAAAAGGGTGGTACCCATAGTTCAGTGGGTAGGGTTCAGGCCACATACACCAAAGGTGGTGGGTTCAAACCCAGCCCAGGCCACCTAAAACGACAATGACAACAAAAAACAACCGGGCATTGTGGCGGGCGCCTGTAGTCCCAGCTACTTGGGAGTCTGAGGCAAGAGAATCGCTTAAGCCCAAGAGTTGAGGTTGCTATGAGCTATGACACCACAGCACTCTACCCAAGGCAACAGCTGGAGACTCTGTCTTAAAAAAAAAAAAAAAAAAAAAAAAAAAGGGGATGAAAAACTAACCAAAATAAAAAATATATAATTTCTCACAGTCTTTCATTTCATTTGCTCATTTATTAAATATATATGTGTATGTGTATATATATATGGGTGTTTACTATATAATTCTTTCAAGTTTTCTGTAAATTTGAAAATTTTCATAATAAAATATCAGAAAAATATTTATTTAATATTTAGTGTTATGTCAGGCATTAAGCTAGTGCTCTGAGAATAAAACAAAATTTAGGCTCTTACATATAGACCAGTGCAATGAGTAGACACAGAATCAAAATATAATAAAAAAAGACTTACAATGCTATAAAAGAAGTGACATACTATTATGGGAGCACAGAGAATGACCAACTAGGCTTCAAAAATGGAGTAGGTTTAAAACAGATTTGGTTATGTTATACACAAAAAGTAATAATGGCTGGGCATGTCTTTATGGCTCATACCTGTAATCCCTACACTTTGGAATGCCAAGGCAGAAGGATCATTGAAGGTCAGGAATTTGAGACCCACCTAAAGAACACAGTGGAACCCCCCATCTTTACAAAAGAATAAATTTAAAAATCAGTTGTGTATGTTGGTGCAAACTTGTAGTCTCAGCCTTGGGGTTGAGTGCCATGGCATCATCAATCATAGCTCACAGCAACCTCTAACTCTTGGGCTCAAATGATCCTCTTGCCTCAGTCTCTAAGTAACTGGGACTATAGGCACCTGCCACAACACCCACCTCATTTTTCTATTTTTAGGAGAGTCAAAGTCTTCCTCTTGCTCAGGCTAGTCTTAAACTCCTCAACTTTGGCAATCCACCCATCTCATTCTCCCAAAGTTTAGGATTACAGGCATGAGCCACGGCAGCCCGGCCTAATTCATCAACCTTGAACATCCCAGTTGATGAAAAGAGCCACTGGCAATACAACAAAATAATAAACAAACTCATTTTCTTAATGAGAAAGAAATTTTAGGTGACTGATTATTATTACCAAAAAAAAGGCGGGGGGGAGAAATAAGCTAGACAGAGTTCATTATATAAAATACATACACTGAATAATTTGTTTCTAGGACACATTTTTTTATAATAATGATGGCCTCAGGCAAATACTACTATTTCTTTACTTCAAATATTTATCTGTAAAAGAGTATACTACAGTCAGTTTTTCATATAAAAGATTTTAGCACTACCTCTTGTGGAGAATGACAAAGGTAATAATACTAAAAACTATCATATTATTTCATAGACAAAATGCTATTAAAAACTCAGAAAACAAAATGTAATCTTACTGTAAATATTACAGGCTAACCCTACTTTATAACTTTTTTTCAATACTAACCTGTAAGAAACCAAAGGTTCACGAAATTCCACACGATTATTTTTCTTCACATTACTTTCCAGAGTGGTAGCTCTGAGAGGACTACGAGATTTCTCTTTTCGTGATCTAGAGTATTTGGAGGTTAGAGCATTAACCCAAGAATCATCCATGTATCTACCATCTGAAGGAAAAGAAAATCTATGAGAACATATGATACTAAATACAACTGTCTCATAATTTCGCTAGGATTTAAGAAAATAATTTAAGTATCTATTATGTCTGCTATCTCTAGTTGGGTATATTACTGGATGGTAAATGTTCAGGCTAAACTATTAAAGTAAGTCAATCAATAAAGAAGGACTATATTTGGATAAAACAATGCAAAATCAAATTCCATATATAAAATTCCTGTTAGTCAATGATATTCACTCACTTAAAAGAGAAGTACGAAATACAACCCAACACACTCACAGGTTAAAAAAAAAAATCACAGTTTAGGTAGAATACTGACCTACGGGTTTTAGCACACCAATTAAGAAACCTCACAATCTAATACATGAAAGTTAATCAAAGAAATTTTTACACTACGTCAGTTTACAATATATCCATATGAAAGATATTCCCTTTATAATTTTAAACCTCAACAAAAAATAGCTCTTAGTAGGTCAAATAAATTTCACTCTCAAATTGATACAATATACCTATGAATTAAAAAAGAAAAAAAAATAGACATACATGATCCCCTAAACTCAAAGTAAAATTCTCACCACTTAAAATAAATGAAAACTCATTGTCAAAGGTGATACAATGGTGTTAAAATTCCTCACCGATGGCTCGGCACCTGTGGCTCAATCAGCTAAGGCGCCAGCCACGTACACCTAAGGTGGCGGGTTCGAATCCCCAGACCGGGCCCGCCAAACAACAATGATGGCTGCAACCAAAAAATGGCCAGGCGTTATGGCGGGCGCCTGTGGTCTCAGCTACTTGGGAGGCAGAGGCAGGACACTCGCTTGAGCCCAGGAGTTGGAGGTTGCTATGAGCCGTGATGCCAGGGCACTCTACCCAGGGGGATAGCTTGAGGCTCTGTCTCAAAAAAAAAAAAAAAAAATTCCTCACAGAAAGACGATGAAAACACCATCTATACTGAATATGAGGCTGCTTCATAACTACTCAATACTAAAAGAAGAAAATGAAATGCCAATGAGGCATAGTTTTTAATTTAAAAAAACAAGCAAATATATGGAACTATAAGAAGAAATTAAATTGAAACCGAATCGGCCAGATGCAGTGGTTCACACCTATAATCCCAGCACTTTGGGAGGCAAGGCACCCTTGGCAATAAAGCAAGGCTCCATCTCTACAACAAACAAAAAAATTAGCTGGACATGTTGGTGTGTTTCTGTAGTCCCAGCTACTTGGGAGGCTAAGACAGGAGTTTGAGGCTTCAGTGAGCTATGATTACACCATTCACCGCACTCTAGCCAGGAGGACGGAGCAAGACCCTGTTTCTTAAAAAAAATAAAGGGGGGAGGAGGCAATATGGAAAACTGGAGCCAACATTCCACAGAGGTTCCCGTCCAGAGGAGAGATAAAGGACAGAAGGTTCTCAAGAAAGGTGAAAGTCAGAAGCTAAGCTAAGAAAGAAGACTAAGGAGTGCACATCATCCCTGCTGAGGCAAGCTGTGACTCCAAAGAAACAAACTAGAGGTACAAAATCCATCGCCAAGAAGATGAGAGATCCGCCCCCAAGAGAGTGGTTCACTGCTTTCTACAAATGAGCAGAGTTCAAATCTCCTCTTATTTTATCCCACGTAAGAGAACCACTAAACACTGGAACTCCTCCAGAGAGATCCCACCTATGAACCTAGGCATTCTCCTGCCTGACATAAAATTGAACAAATATTCTACTCACAATTCTAAACTCCCAGTCCACCCCATCCCGCCCACCCCCTCACCCAATCACACACAGTCTGGAAGCTTGTCCCCTACAGAATCCAGAGTGTTTGGCAGTTCCTCAAGAGGTCTGGGCCTGGCGTGGGCCGCTGCTTGACTGTGCTGAAAACAACTAACTTAGACAAGGGCAGAGAGAGTCAAGGGGGTGAGGGAGTAACATGGCCTGGGAAGAGCACATGGCTGTAGCAGGGCTCACACCCTGGGTTAGATTTTGGAGAAACACTTCCCATTTCTCTTGACCACTGGAGGAGCTGGGCCTCTACCCTGGGGGCCACTGGCAGAGCACAGCTGGGACAGAGACACAAATGCAGTACCGCCCACAGCAGAGTTAAAGACGAAGTCTCTGGGAGAGTAAGTGCTGGGGCGGGGCAGGGCTGGGACAAAAAGCACAGACTGGGTGAGCGCAAACTATACACCTTGCTTGCGGTGGTACTCACCCACAGGTGGCAGTGAACACACTCCGGGACTGATGCTGTTAGTACACTCCCCAGATGCTGTTGAGCACTGGAGGGAGCAGGGCTTCAGATCCATGAGGTTGCCATGGTGGCACAGTGCAGCACGGAAGGAGGCACTGATTCCCCTTTGTCTCTGACAGGACCATATCCCTGCCGCTATTGCCCACTGAAGTCGGCCACAGCCCCGTGGTGCTACACTTCCCGCTGTGGCATAAGGGAGAGAAGGAGGCACCAACCCTCCTGGCCTGACTCTTGGTTGAGTGGGCCTTCCTGACCCCACTGACCACCAGAGGGAGCCAAACTCAAGTCTCCTGGATTTCTGAGTCCCAGCTGCCTATGGATCTCCACCATCTGGTTGCTGGACACTGTTTGAACACTCACAGTTGAGCAGTGATCGTGCTACCTGGGATAATTAATTTGAAACTCTTGACCTGGGCTGTCTACCTGGGAACCCTCCAAGGTTGAGCTGTGATTGTGTTGAAGTGGGAAAGACTTGATTCTCCCTTGGTAATTGTCACTGGAGGGGTGGGATGGTGGTCTCAGTTGCTTATATATCCCCCCAGCTGAGATTTCAGCCCAATTTCACAACTCAGTAGGACTGGATAGAGGCTGGCTGACTACAAGACAGAGCCAGCTAGTCCTATCACCCAATTAGGTCCTCAGAGTCTCTGGCTGTAGGTCTGAAAAGGATCTTTGTAAAGCTATAGGGGAAAAGCCACAATCACTAGTCCCAGCTCTTTGGTAAAGGGCTGGTTAACTACAATTCCTGGAAACCACAATCTAATCTTACTCTACCACTTTTAATACCCAAACTGCGGAAAATAACCATGGGCTGGAACTAGAGGAAGAAGTCTGGCAACATGAATAATCAGAGTAGATCAACTCCCCCTAGGAATGACAAAGGTGATACATCAGAAAACGACATTCATGAACAAATGGTTGAAATGTCAGAAACAGAATTCTGAATATGGACGGCAAATAAGATGAACAAACTAGAGGAAAAGAGAACTAGAAATCCAAAGAGTTGTGTAAACGTTTTCTCAAAAAATTAATGAATTCAAAGACAAAATTACCAAGGATCTGAACATAATGAGAAAGGAGACAGCAGAACTCAAGGAAATGAAAAAGTTACTCGAGGAGCTCTGAAATACAGTAGAATCCCTCAGTAATAGAGTTAACCAGGCAGAAAAAGAATCTCTGAAATCAAAGACAAAGCTTTTGAACATTCCCAAAAGCTCAAAGAGGCAGACAAATGGAGAGGAAAAACTGATCATTCCCTGAGAGAGTTGTGGGACCACTCCAAAAGATCAAACATTCATCTTATAGGACTTCTAAAGGAGAAGAGGATGGTTCTAAAGGCACAGATGCTCTACTCCAAGATATTATGGAGGAGAATTTCCCAAGCATTGCAAAGGATACTGAAATTGAGACAGTAGACAGCTTCAGAACCCCAGCACAACTCAATCCAAATAAAGCATCTCTTAGACACATTATAATTAACTTTGCCAAAGTTAATATGAAAGAGAAGATTCTGCAAGCAGACATACGTAAGAAAAGCATTACCTACAAAGGGAGAAATATTAGAATGACTGCAGATCTCTCAGTTGAAACCTTTCAAGCCAGAAGAGGATGGTCATTGACCTTCAATCTCCTAAAACAAAACAACATCCTGGAGCTCTCCAGGATATCCTCAGACCCATCCTCCATACTGATCAGCACAATGGTCCATGACCGAAGTAAACTTACCCAGAAACTTTTGAACAAAATCTAACTTCCACAGTAGGGAAAGGATTAAAAATATCACTAGATGTTTGAAAACCATGACATCCAAAACACTATCATGTTTATCAATTTTCTCAATTAATGTGAATGGCTTAAATTGTCTTCTAAAGAGGCACAGGCTGGCTGACTGGATACATAAATTCAAACCACACATCTTTTACGTCCAAGAGTCTCATCTTACCTTAAAGATAAAAATAGACTCAGGGTGAAAGGATGGACATCTGTAATTCAGGCAAATGGAAATCAGAAAAAAGCAAGGTTGCAATTTTATTCGCAGATACAATAGGCTTTTAACCAACAAAGATAAGGAAAGATAAGAATGATCACTTCATATATGCCAAGGGAAATACTCAACATGAAGAGATTTCAATTATTAACATTTATGCACCCTACCAGAATGCTCCTCAATTTATAAAGGAAACCGTAACAGACATGAAAAATTTGCTATCTTCCTACACATTAATAATAGTTGGAGATTTTAAACCCCATTGGCAGTTTTGGATAGATCCTCCAAGAAAAAACTAAACAAAGAAATACTGGGCTTAAACTTGACCCTACAACAAATGGACATAACAGACATCTACAGAATATTTCATCCTATCAAAACTGAATACACATTCTTCTCATCAGCCCATGGATCATCCTCCAAAAGTGATCATATCTTAGGACACAAGTCTAACCTGAGCAAATTTAAAATAGAAATTATTCTTTGTATCTTCTCGGTCCATCATGAAATAAAAGTTGAACTCAACAGCAACAAGAATCTGTATACTCAAATAAACTCACAGAAACTTAATAACCATATGCTGAATGATAGCTGGATCAAAAATGAGATTAAGAAGGAAATCACTAGCCAGGCATTGTGGTGGTGCCTATAGTCCCAGCTACATGGGAGGCTGAGGCAAAAGAATCTCTTAAGCCCAAGAGTTTGAGGTTGCTATGAACTGTGACGTCACAGCACTCTACCGAGCGTGACATAGTGAGACTCTGTCTCAAAAAAAAAAAAAAAATTTTTTTTCACTGGGGGAATGACTCCCTATTTAACAAATGCTGCTGGGTAAACTAGCTGGCGACCTGTGTAAAACTGAAACTGGACCCCCGCCTTTCACCATTAACAAAAATTGATTCACAGTAGATAAAAGATTTAAACTTAAGACACAAAACTACAAAAATACTAGAAGAGAGTGCAGGGAAAATGCCTGAGGAAATCAGGTTGGAAGAATATTTTATGAGGAGGACCCTTCCACCGCCCCGGGTAATTGAAGCAACACCAAAAATACATTACAGGGATGTGATCAAATTAAAAAGCTTTTGCACAGCCAAGAGCACAGTAAGTAAAGCAAATAGACAACCTTCAGAATGGGAGAAAATTTTTGCAAGTTATGATTCTGACAAAAGTCTGATACCAGAATCCAAAGAGAATTCAAACTGATCAGTAAGAAAAGAACACAACCCCATTTCTATGTGGGTTGAATAGAAACTTCTCTGAAGAAAACAGGCACATGGCCTACAAACACACGAAAAAATGGTCATTATCTTTAATCATCAGAGAAATACAAATCAAAACCACTTTGAGATACCATCTAACTCCAATTAAGATTAGCCCACATCACAAAATCCCAAAACTACAGATGTTGGCATGGAAGTAGAGAGAAGGGAACACTTCTACACTGCTGGTGGGAAGGCAAGCTAATATAGCCTTTTTGGAAAGAAGTTTGGAGAATATTCAAGGAACTAAAAGTGGACCTACATTTGATCCTGCAATTCCTTTATTACATACATACCCAGATGATCAAAAATCATTTTATAACAAAGACATTTGCACCAGAATGTTTACTGCAGCCCAATTCATAATTGCCAAATCATGCAAGCAAGCCTAAATGTCCATTGACCCATGAATGGATTAACAAATTTTGGTATATGTATACCATGGAATACTATGCAGCCATAAAAAAGACAGAGACTTCACATCTTTTATGTTTACCTGGATGGAGCTAGAACATACTCTTTTTAGTAAAGTATCTCAAGAATAGAAGAAATTATCCAATGTACTCAATACTACTATGAAATCAGTATATAATCACCTACATATTCATATGAACGGTAAAACATAACTACAGTCCAGAAAGAAAGAGGAAGAGGAGGGAAGAACGGAGGGGGGAGACCAGAAGGAAGGAGGGTATTTGGCGGGACCTCACCTAACGTGCATAATGCAATGATACATTTCAAAACTATTAAAAATAGAGTATAATTCAATAAAAAAATAGAGTATAAAAGTCTTACCACAACAAATAAGTAAGCAAGGAGATGGTTATGTTAATCAGTTAGATGTAAGCATATCACATTGTATATTAAATTAGCACACTGTACCCCATAAATGCATTAACGTACACAGTTATAATTTAATAAAGGAAAAAGCTTTTTAAAAAAATAAAGAAAACAAAACTAAACATAAAAAGTTTATATTTAACACATTTATATCTTTGGCAAGAACTTCATACATACCTTTCCTACTTATTTTTCGGGTAGCACTTGCAGATTTCTTGGCATCCATGACCAAATCAAACACAGCCGTACTTGTAGGAGCTACTTCTAACTTGTTTTCAATGTGCCTCAGCTAAAGTTTAAACACCATTACAATAACACATAAGTTAGTTCTGTAAACAATCTGCAGATCACCAATTTACCTGCTTATTTAAAATTATATCGCCCACTAGCCTTCTCCAAAGTAGAAAAAACTCAGCAATGATTTCTTATATTAGTTTTTTCATCATTTATTACTTAAGCTATAGTAACACCTTAGATAAGAAAACAAGATTCTGAAGAATATCAAAGAGTCATGTTGAATTATTTTAATTGGTGGTTTTTTAAAAGCAGTAATTTAACATTATATGTGGCATACCATTATGCAATATATTCTATGCATTTTTCATGCAAAAATAAAGACAATTTAGCTAGGCTAAAATTTAGGACTATAAGCATACAAACAGCTTCAACTTTTTACAGTTTATTGTCTATAAAATAAGTTTCAATACAAGGACAAACTTCATAAGATTTAGTTTTTATATACAATTTACAATAATAGTCAAATTTTGGTACAACAACCAATGTCCTCAATCACCTTAAAAAGTATTTTTTACTGAATGACAAAGTATTATAAGCATACAGGAAAAAACTTGGAAGACAAAAACGTGTAAAATATAAAATTAAAATCACTAAACTTCCATCAGAGAGAGATACTTTGTACAGAAATCCATCTTCTTTCAATTTTTATAGTAAAATGTATTTTAAAAACACATTTTTAAATGGTTACATATAAATGTATAAATTTTTATATAAATGGAATAACCCTTTAATATTAATAGTTCTATATTAGATTTCCCCCCACTTATATTATTAGCCCCTTATCATCCTAAAAAATTTTTCAAAAACACCAAGTAGTTTTGAAAAACAACTATTACTGACAGTTTAGCTCTAAATCAGTTTAGCCCTAAATTTAATTGGGGAATGAAAACTATTCCTACATTATAGATATATTACATATAATGCTCATGTAGAATGCTATATGGATAGGAACAAAATTTGATTCTGCATTGGGACCAAATCTAGATTATAATGTTTTATTCAGATTCATTTTAGAACCAGTTCCAAAGATTAAAGGACAGAAAAACCATAGAAATACCTAGATAATAACAAATAGGTAGTATAGAACAGAAAATAAAAAGGATATGTTAAAAGAGTAATTCGCCCAGAGAGAAAATGAAAATGAAAGGGTCTCCCATTGAAAGGCCTATGTATCACCTGCCAAATTTGGATTCCTAAACTCCAGACAAGACTGGGCAAAACACAAATGGGAACAAGTTGCTCACAGTCATTATTCGTGAGCAGTACAGGCATACCCCATGTCACAAACATCCGACTTACATATAACTCACATCGAAGTATGGAGGCTATTACAGAAAGTTCCTGCGTTACAAACATCTGACTGACATAGGACTCACACTTACGAATGGAGGCTATTACCATTGTAATAGTATCTATTCCAATTCACATAAAAATTCAACTTAAAAATAAACCTAGAGAACCTATCTAGTTCTTAACTCAGGGACTGCCTGTAAGAGAAAACAGCCTGTTTTCTTATTGCTCCCAAAAAGAAGAAGTAACTCAGTCTATTCAATGAGAATTTGGTTCCTTTCATTTCCCCTCTGACAATACGCATATATAGTGCCAACTTCCCTAATTCATTCTCTATTTTAAATTTTCATTTCAACATACCAAATGAACAAATTTATTAAAGGTGATTAATAATACAAACTATGTTAATATTTTATATGTACTGTCTTATTTATTCCATCATTCCTTCAGTTGTCATTTATGGTCCCTTTGTAATGTATAGTATATAATTTCTTACCAAAAAGTTAATTTTATTTTCCTATCCAAAAAACATCATAGAAATAACTTTAATCTATTCAATCACAACAGGAAATCAATTTTAAACCAGAAATAAATAAATGGGAGCAAAAACTACTTACAGCAGCCTTGGTCTGAGAAAGTGCATCCCATGATGTGGTTGTATCTGCTGGGAAAAATTGATATTTACTGAATCATAATCTCTGACTTAGATCTTGGAATGTGAATTTTAATAAGTTCCCAAAAGTGTTCAAAAGTCTAAGAACTATTTTATTAGGCAGAACTATTAGGCAAACGCTTTATTGTATTAAGTCAAAATATGCTTTTCCTTCTTTTTTTTTTTTGAGACAGAGCCTCAAGCTATCCCCCTGGGTAGAGTGCCATGGTATAGCTCACAGCAACCTCCAACTCCTAGGCTCAAGCGAGTCTCCTGCCTCCGCCTCCCAAGTAGCTGGGACCACAGGCGCCTGCCACAACGCCTGGCTATTTTTTGGGTTGCAGCCATCATTGTTGTTTGGCAGGCCCAGGCTGGATTTGAACCCGCCACCTTAGGTGTATGTGACTTGAGCCACAGGCGCCAAGCCATGCTTTTCCTTCTTAACTATCATCCTATAAAGCCAACCTTAAAGTTGAATAGACATTAATACTACCAGTCCTTATGACAGCTGGCCTGACATTTCCTCCCATTCCTCTATCGGAAATCTCCAAAAGCAAGCAGTATCCTCAATTTACCGCAATGAGCTGACCAAATACAAAATTTTTATTGCATTGTATTTGTCAAATACAATAAAATTAGAAAAAGATTAGAAAACTATTTCAAATGCCAATCCACTAGTTGAAACAAAGGTAAAATCTACCTAATCTTTCATATAACAGCAATATTTGAAAGCTTCATACTACCCATAAGTCATCCTTCTCCAGGATATTTTAATTGCCTCCAAACACTTGTCAGATGACTTAAATTCCAGATCTCTCAAAAACCCAATAATCTTCCTCCAGATGTACTCCAGTTGGTCAATCTCTCTCAAAAAATATCATTCCTTAAAGTTACCATGAATGTATTATTTAAAAAGACTAAATGAGACAATGTCTTTTGTTATCTATACATTATAGATCTATAACTATATTAGGAACGACATTATACCATTAAGCCAGAATTTCTGAAAACTTTTACAAATACTGATTCAGTTAAAAAAGAACTCTTCCTTTATAAAACAATTTACCAAAGGAAACCTTCGAAAGTGAGATATCTTGTTTATTTCAAACAATCTGAATTTTAAAACGTATCTACTTTTTATAAATTAAAGCATATGTATAATTGTCACTTATTGGTTAGTTCAGAATTTAATATACATGACCTTAAATAACAGACTAAGTTCAGTTTACAAAATCAAAGCCGAGCACAGTGGCATGCACCTGTAGTCCCAGCTATTCAGGAAGCTGAAACAGGACGATCACTTGAACCCAGGAAGTTCAAGGTTATATAGTACACTATGGTTGCACCTATGAATAACCACTACACTCCAAGTTAGGCAACACAGCAAGACCCCATCTCAAAAAGAAAAAAATCATACCTTGAACAGTATCCTTGCTTTGAGAGTTCCTTGGATTTGGTAAAGGCACCTCTTTTGATCTGCTGCTCCTCATCCTGCCAATTTACCTGCAATCACATCATCAGTACTCACTGAATATCAATATTACAAGGTTAGTAGAGAAAATGCCCTGACTTACCTTGCCCTTCAGGGAAGTCAGAGAAGGACTATTTTATCTCTAAAATGTATCTTTATATTCTCTTAGGAGTTTCTGACAACCCGGTAATTTTATTTTTCCTTAGAGAAATAAACAATTTAAAATTATATAATGGCTACCTCACACCCATTAGGATGGCTGCTATCAAAAAAAAGCAGGAAATAACAAGTGCTAGTGAAGATGTGAAAAACCAAAACCCTTGTGCACTGTTGGTAGAGATGTATAATGGTATAGTTGCTGCTATGGAAAATAGTACTGCAGTTCCTCAAAAAATTAAAAATAGAATGATCATAAGATCTAGCAATTCTACTTTTGGGTACATATAAGCAAAAGGAATGAAAATAGAGTCTCAATGAGATATTTTTACATCCATGTTCAAAAGGCGGTATTATTCATAATAACTAATATGGAAACAGCCCATTTAACAGATGAATGGATAAAAAAATGTCAGATATACCTAATAAAAAGGAGGATATTTTGACATATGCCACAACATGTAATAACCTTGAGGACATTATGCTAAGTCAAATAAGCCAGTCACAAAAAGATAAATACTGTATAATTCCATTTATATGAGATACTTAAAATAGTCAAAATCTTAGAGACAGAAAGTAGAATGGTGGTTGCCAGGGCAGGTGGCTGCCATGAGGAAGATGGAATGAGAAGTTATGTAATGGGCACATTGTTTAATGGGGATAAAGTTTCAATTTTGCCAACATGAAAAGAGTTCTGGAGAGGGATGTGGTGATGGTTACATAATATGAGTGTACTTAATACCACTATATTGTACACTTGAAAAACTGAGATGGTAAATTTTACCATCAACTTAAAAAAACGGAACACAATTATCATGACTCAAAGAAAAGGATGATGGCCTTATGGTTAGATAGCTTGGCAATGAAATCATATTATATTTTCCTATCAATATGGTGGAATTACTCTGTTATAAAAGTCACATAACATAGGAAGTGTGGAAAATATAGGTAGAAAAACTTAGCCTTACTCCCAAACTCCTAACATAACTATTAAGATTTTTGCATGTTCCCTTCTAATTTTATTATTGCAATTTCAATTTTGTATTCTACTTAAATGATGATCATTTGTGGTGATTTTAAAATACAGCCAAAAACTCTTTGATACTTCTTTCTTCAAGAAGTAGAATTTAATTCTTCTCCCGCTGAATACAGGCTGGACTTCATGGCTCACTTTTAACTACAGTTGAATGTGTTAAAAGTGATAATGTAGGATTTCCAAGATCTTTATCTCCATCTCAAAGATCCGGCTGCCATGTCATGAGAACAGTCAAGCAGCCCTACAAGGAGGTCCATGCAACAAAGAAGTGAGGCCTCCAGCCTATGTCTAAGAGTGAGTTCTTCCGGCAGATCCTTAAGCCAAATCAAGTTCAGATGACTATAGCCCTACTCTGACATCCCCTGTAGCAATCTCATGAGATGTTAAGTCAAAATCATACAGGTAAGCTACTCTCAAATTCCTGGCCTACAGCTGAGATAACAAATGTTTGTCATTTTAAATTGCTTAAGTTGGGATGGGGGTGCAAGTTTATGAATTACAAAGCAATAAATAGCTAATACAATATTATGTCTCGGCTCCGCACCTGTGGCTCAATTGGCTAAGGCGCCAGCCACGTACAACTAAGGTGGCAGGTTCGAACCCCCAGCCCGGCCCGCCAAACAACAATGATGGCTGCAACCAAAAAATGGCCAGGTGTTGTGGAGGGCGCCTGTGGTCCCAGCTACTTGGGAGGCGGAGGCAGGAGACTCGCTTGAGCCCAGGAGTTGGAAGTTGCTATGAGCTGTGATGC
>CAUYQV010121267.1:0-18316 GCA_963574575.1 Galagoides demidoff
GGGTGGGGGATTGCCCAGTGACTATGTAAGGGGAATACCTGAATTTCAAGGAAACTGAAACTTATTGCCTAAAATGGCAGTGTTGCCTAAGGTGGCAGCCGGGGACTTATTGCCTAAAATGGCGTTAGCCCGGTTCTCTCAGAGGTAGGCTGCAGTGTTCAAAAAGAGAAGCTTCCTGGGTGACCAGCCAAGAAAAAAAGTGGGTTAACTTGAGACTTGTTTAGAGGGCATGTGTGGAGTGAAGGTAGGGAGGGGTCATGTACCTCTTGGTCTTTAGGGTTAGTAATTGAGTGGGAGGTCCTACTAGAAATTTATGTGGAAAGCCTGGGAGGGTATTATGTATAAGAACTGTGTTTGGGATTTGTTGAGTTTGGAATGTCCATTAGTTGTAGATATCAGCTATGAAGATGAAGTTGATGCTGGAGCTTAGGATTACATCAGGACTGCAGGTATAAATGTCTGGGAGCCATCAGCAAAACATGGTATTTAGAACTCTTGGAGTCTGCATGAAACATGGCAGGTGTGTGGTAACTATAATTAGGTGGTGGGTGAGGGTGATGCCATAGAAACATGAGGAGGGGAGAAGGTGAGAGGCTCTCACTCCTCACAGCGTGATGGTATAAATACAGGAGAACCTCTGTAAGGTCACCGAAGGGACTGTAACAAACTGGTCAACACTAGGAACTAGGCCTGATGTACTGATATGTGAGTACTGTACCTGTGGTGCATGTCTGGTCTATGAAAATTAGGCCAACTTGTGTGGGGAGCTGGTCAGCTTTGGAGGGTCTACTGTAGTAGCTTTAGGAACTTACACACTCTCCTCGCCGTGACCAGGAAAGAGTCACAGTATAAAGCTGGAAGAAACAATTTCAGGAAGATTATATCTTAGCAAGAGGCATCCCAGTCTGATGCCATCTCTGATTTTAAAATTACTTATTTTACTCCTTTGTAGTTTATTGCTAATGCTCAATTTTATGTATGGCATTCATCTCATACCAAAGAAAACAGAAAAATACATACATCAATGTTCAGATCAGGAAAAAACAATATTAATTTTGATGCTGCCTAACCAAAAAGGATAGTTCAACATGCATTGAGGGAAAGACTGAACGGAACAGAAGCATATGAGAAACCTATGGATAAATATGTAATTGCTTATTATTAAAGAAAAATTGGATGCAATTAGGAGAATGAATAAAGGTAGGAGGAAAATGTCTCCAAATCTTTGCCATTGTAAAATGGAAAGTTTTTAACTATAAAAATGAGGAGCTTGATAACATAAAAGGACGATTTTTTTAAAAATGATATAACATGGACTACAATCACCACACGCACTGCCAGGAAAATATCCACAGATAGATTGTCTTCCTATTATTAGATTGGTGCTAATAGCCACCCAGGCGCCAAGCGGCAGCTCAGAGAATTACTGAGGAAAGATTTTAAGCCCAAGTCTCTCATCTGAGACATCCTGGAACTCAGAAATGTAAGGAATTGAATTAAAACACTGGCAAAACAACTTGTTTTCTCTTCCCTGTTACAAACAAGTGTATGTAGCCTTCTGGTTGAACCTCATAGCCACAGGGGACAGGAGAAAAAGAAATAACATTTTCCAAGGACAGGGGGTGAGCTCCTGCACCCAGGTGCTCACTTGGCTGCTTTGTGTCATAGAAGTTCGGTGACAAATAAAGTTGCTCCTTTTGGAGGAGGTCACTGAGGCTGAGGCTGAGGGAGTGAGAAGGTTCCTGTGTTCCTTCCTCATTGATTCCTTCACTTAGCAGAGTCAGTGTGGTGCCATGGCGGCCATCCAGGCCTGGGAGGGAAGGAAGCACAGTCGTGAGAAGTATGCCTGCTCTCCCAACAGTTCACAGTCTAACAGGGGATAGAGAACATAGTCACGAGGCAAACGCAATGTGGAGAATACTGTGACAAGCAATACTGCGGCTGTCTCTGCCTGGTAACTCTGGGTCCCCACAAAGTCTTAGGATTAGTATAGATATTAGTTATCAAGGACTTATAAGCAACCTTGACCAAGTTAATAGGGCTATGTATGTGTAATTGGTTGGTTATTTGGGGGGAGGTAGGGGGTATATGTGATTCTTCTTGCTCCAGTTTACTCACAATAATTCTCCAGTTTTGATTATTTCATATTTCCCTGAAATTTTCAGGGAACACAAGAAATTGCTAAGACTAAAATCAGTAACTATATATCTTATTTGCATATTTGGTTAAAAGAGAAGATACAAAAATAGATTTTAAGCTACATATAGATTTCAATTATTCATGACTTTGTTACCTTTTCTTTTTGTTTCTGAAGAATTTCATCTGGCTTTCCAATAACTTGTCTCAATATTGTCAAGGAGCAGATATGTTAACAGTCTTCATGGAATCTGCACGAAAGATTTAAGAATTAGTCTTTAAAAATATAAGTTTACAGTAGTAAAATAAAAAGTCCCTATGAAAAGAAAATATATAAACATTTCAACTATAACTTTACTATATATTAACCAGAAGTAACCATTGATAATATTTTATTATAATTTTACATTTTTTTAGGTTGTTTTTTTTCTTAAAAGTACTTAAGAAAATATTTTTCTACATCAGTGTATGTATAGGTGGCCTCCATATCCACATATTCCACATCTTGGATCAACCAAGGATCAAAAATATTCAGAAAAACCTGTATCTGTACTAAACACATACAGACTCTCTTATTCCCTAAAAGAGTCTATTCCTTAAACAATACAGTGCGATGACTATTTACAAAGTATTTACATTGCATTAGGCATTATAAATAATCTGGAGATGATTTAAAATATACTGGAAGACACTACATAGTACAGTGTCTACAGGGAGGGTGTCTTGGAACCAGGGAAGACTGTGACTCTTCAGTACCTTTCGATGGTCACGTACCATTGTTTTGCATGGATGTGTCACAAGTGACTAGACCCTTCTCTTGCTTGGCAATGAAGATATTTCTATATTTCCCTTATTAAACAAGGGAATATCTTTGCATATACTAAGGGTGCCAAAAAAAGTGAATACACATTTAAAGAGATCTTGTTGGAAGTACAATTGGTCATTCTCCAGAAGTATATGAATTGCAGGTAAAATGGATGTGTGTTAACATGTCTAAGTACACTTGACCAGTCACAGTACCTTCAATTCAACTTTGAAAAGGAGCACATAGACAACGTCTCTTAATATGTGCATACATTTTTTGCCACACTCTCTATCTTTATTAGGTCTTATTTTTAGAAATAAAATTGTGAGGTCATAAGTCCTAACATTCCTGCATATTGCCAAAGCTTCCTCCAGAAATATAGCAATTCATGCTTCTGACAGCAGTCTAACTATAAAACTTATTTCTTAGCTCTTACTAAGACCAGTTTCATCTCTTTCCCCCCATATTTACTAACTTGATGAACAAAAGTAATTTATTTTCAATTAACAATTTTTAAATTCTAATCTATTTTAACATTTTATGGTATAATCTTTTAATTTTTTGTAAGTTGTGTGCGGATGGGCTTAACCAGCGAGAATTAGACACCCCCTCTAATCACTGAGTGTGCTGGGTTTAATGGCTTGAGAGAAAGCTTTTTGGGATTTCCTAACAGATATGAATTGAAAAATGCTGAGGATTAAGCCCACCAAGTTTAAGTAAAGGGAAGAGAAGGGATCTTCAAGCCGATTGATTGTAATTGGTATTGGGCCTTTTTAACAAGAAATTTTTGAGACTAAACGAATCTTTGATAAACTCTAGAGAAACGTGTCTGGAGATTACGGGAGAAGGGGAATGGACGTGAGTGGAAGTAGGGACCCTGGGACAGAAACCCAACAGGAAATAAATACAGGAGATTAATTATGATGCTGTGATCATCACCCTCAGGATTTGAAAGAGAAAAGCGGAGTCTAAGTTTCTGGTCCCTTTATCGCTATGACCTTGATCTTCCTACTTACTATCTCCTTCAGACTGTAAAGGAAGGATTCACCCCTACTTTGCTACTTTTTGCTGATTGTAAAGATGTTATTATATAAGCATTAATTGCCATTCATATAGGTCTGACATGACACACCTTAGACGAACACATCCAGACAGCTGCCAGTGCACTTGGTGGGAGGAGTGACGGGGAGGTCGGCCCTTCTGAGACTGGCCAGCAAACAAGCTAAGGAGGGTGCAGAACGACGTGCTTTTATCAGAGGTGGGAGGATGTAAACTAAGGCGTGGAACGAATACCTGCGGTATGTGTAGGCGGACTGGAGCTCGGAAATAGCCGACAGAGTGGGCCTCCCGCGAGTCTTACCCCAGCCTCCTCCGGGAGGGAAAACCCCAACCTCCTTTCCCACAGCCTTCCCACTGCTGGCCCCACCGGCATAGCTACAGCGACAAGGAGACCTTCCCAGTCACTGCAGATTGCCAACGGGAAACATGGTAACGCTGACCAGGAGTAAAAATAGCTTCTCTCATCCACCAGATTCCTCTTCATCGCTGTGACCTGATAAGGACGCGGGTACAGTGTGAGCTACCACGCAGTTATTTGTAGAGACTTATGGGCTTGACGGCCTTCCCAGTCTCACCCAAGCGGCCCTGTGGGGTGGGCAAGCTGTGACTATGTTTTAATTCTTAGGGCATTTTTAATATTTTTATTAGATCAAAAGAAAGATCTGCCTATTGAACACTCCTCAAATACAAAATGATTAGATGCATCAATTCTGCCCCAGGAAGGGTGACTCAGGGTGTTTGCGACCCCTGTGGTTATACTGGAAACCCTTTGTATCTGCCCTTCAAAAGGGGGGGGGGCGCCTCAGAACCAGTCTGAACTTCTGAAATAAATAAATAAATAAAGGAATGTGTGTAGCCAAGAGCTTAAATCACTCCAGCAGAAGGCTAGAACTGGTAAATAATATCTAAATGTTTGATACTATTTGGGTAAAAGGTGAATGGGTCAAGAAAACCTCGATTGGCCTCAGTCTCTTGTTGCCACAGAATAAGTGTGTTTGTTTTCAAAGAATCAATATATTTAGCTTAGCTGAGAGAATCAAAACATTATTAATTTTGACCAAAACCAAAGGCATCTAGCTATAGCACTTTAAAAATCAAACTTGTGATTGAATTAAAATACAAATATTACTTTTTCTCTCCATGAATAATGTCATAAAACCAGATGTCTTACTCACCCTATAAATTAGAAGAAATTTACCACGTGTTAAAGGCTGTCTACTCTGAAGTTAGAAATTATTCATCTTTTAGGAATTTCAACATCTATTGTATTTTTTTTCTACTCTAGTATAATCTTTCATCACTAAAATGACTTCCTACAGGTCATCCTAGAGAAGTGGCTGAAAAGTCCAAAATGAAGATGTTGATTTGATCTATTTGTGCATAAATAAGCTTGCATGTGGCTCAGCCCCAAACAGAAAATTATATTAATGTGGAAATATTGGATTAAATGAGTTTACTAGTTCCTGAACAATACTCTCAATGGGCATAGAATTTCTTTTGTTTGTTCCAGTGTTTTTTAAAGCAAACTCTAACCTTCTTAATATCCCTCTGATCTGACTTATCTGTTATGAACTGTAGGCTTGACCAGATGAGTTGTTCTAAGAGTATTAGCTTCTATTATCAGTGTTGCTGTGAACAGGAGTCTCTGCTGGAGAGAAGCAAGAAACAACAGAGCAGCAACACTGTGACTGCAGAGGCTGAAATTGTTTCTCTGTAAGGATCTTCATAATATGTCCTAAGGGGGGGAAATTACCAAGAGGTCATCTAACATAACCTCTTCTTCTATTATTATAGGAAGTTGAACTAGAGAACATAAATGTTAGTTAAAGCTCCAAGGCTAGAATATGTATCAATTGAGTTTAATTTAGTATTCTTTGTATCCTGATCCCTCCGTTCATCCGTCCATCCATCCATCCTCCGTCTCTATACAGTATCTGTGTAATCATGTTTTTTAAAATCTATAAGTGTGTGTGTTGTCCACATTAACATGTTTTATCACCTATACAAGTTATAACTAATTTACTATTAATTTGATATATTATTAGAAAGTGACATAACCTGTCAAAGAAATGAGATGTGGCAGCAAGGCTGAATAAATGTACCTTGTATGTGAAAAATGCTTCAGAAGGAAGGCACACAAAAATATTCAGATTAGGGCCAGGGGCGTTGGCTCACATCTGTAAGTAATCCTAGCACTATGGGAGGCCAAAGCAAGGGAATTGTCTGAGTTCACAAGCTTGAGACCAGCCTGAGCGAGAGTGAGACCCCATCAGTAAAAATAGTTGAGTATTGTGGCAGGCACCTGTAGTCCCAGTTACGCGGGAGGCTGGAACTCAAGAGGTTGAGGTTGCTGTGAGCTGTGACGCCACAGCACTCTACTGAGGGTGACAAAGTGAAACTCTGTCTCAAAAAAAAATTTTTTTTTACGTAGGTCAAGAGAAACATATGGGATAAAGAGAAGTTCATCAATCTATTCTTAGCTTACTATAATCTGAATTTTTATTTTTGAGACAGAATCTCACTTTGTCACCCTCACAGCAACTTCAAACTCTTGGGCTCAAGGCTCAAGTGATACTCCTGCCAAAGCCTCCTGAGTAGCTGGGACTACAAGCACTGCCACATGCCTGGCTATTCTTTTCAGAGATGGGCTCTCACTTTGACTCAGGCTGGTTCTGAACCCATGAGCTCAGGCAATCAATTCACCTGCCTCCACCTCCCAGCAACTGCACCTGGCCACTATGTAAATTTTTTTTTTTTTTTTGAGGCAGAGCCTCAAGCTGTTCCCCTGGGTAGAGTGCTATGGCATCACAGCTCACAGCAACCTCCAACTCCTGGGCTCAAGCAAGTCTCCTGCCTTAGCCTCCCAAGTAGCTGGGACCACAGGCACCCACCACAACGCCCGGCTATTTTTTGGTTGCAGCCGTCATTGTTGTTTGGCAGGCCTGGGCTGGATCCAAACCTGCCACCTTAGGTGTATGTAGCTGGCGCCTTAGCCACTTGAGCCACAGGTGCGGAGCCATACAATTTTATAAATATATTTTTGCTTTAGATGTTGTAGGTAAGAAATTTACTTCTCAGAACTAGTTCCTAATGACAATAATAATGAAGTCAATGTTCCAAGTACTGTTTTAATTACACAATCAATTGATTTACAGGTAATAGAGCCTATGTTACTTCTGACCCACAGCAAAGACATTTACAAAGGGTGGAGAGACTGATGGAGGAAGCCCACTAACTGGGAGAATTCTGAACTCTGGTAATGCACACTGCACAAGGGTCGGGGGCGGTGGGGGGCAGAGACAGGGAACACTGATTAATGTGAGATGCGGACGATGTCTTTTCTCCATAGCTCACTTAGACACTATCTCATTCACTCTGACAAGGGCTGAGGAGGAACATCCTGCCACTGGCACAGACAGTGTGCTAAGCACTTCACAGTATAGTTACTCACATCAACTTTAGAGGTCTGGAGTGTTTTGTCCTAGTGTAAGATGCTGGCCATTGCCACTGAGTCTGTGCCCACTGTAAGCCAGTCTCACATTGCTGTACCCACCTCTGGAGCCCCACTTTCTGGTCCTTTCTACCTTTCCTTCCTCTGATCTCATCTCCTCTTAGTTCTTACCATTTTAGTTCTTTTCCATTTACAGCCCCACTCTCACCCCTTTGGACTGAGCATTGGATCTCCCTGGCATGGCTTGAAGCTCCTTAAAGCTTTGCTTTTGCCACACATGGTGCTTGGTTTATTCTGTAGTGAGGTGGGCGGGTTGGGTTTGTGCAGCTCTTGCTGGGATGATGATCCCACTCAGGGCTGGAGGCTTGTGGGGGAGGTGGTTCAGCTAGTGGGTGGTGGATTAGGCAGGAGTCTTTTGGTTGAAATGAGAGACTCCAAACTCAAATTAGCTCAAATAAAAATTATAGTGAATTGTTGGGGAGAAGATTCTGGAAGAATCATGCTCTGGGATCCCTCATGTTAAATAGACTTTTATTTTAATTATGTAACTTACTAAGCAATGCCATATGTAAAAGAGTTCTTTAGAGATTAGAAAGTGACTAATAATTCAGGAGTTGTACTTCTCCCATAGTCTTTGGTGAAGTGTAGCACTCCTGTAACTTTAGAGTCGATTATTATATATTTTCCAAAATTTCACTAGGTCCTTGGAATATAGTTCTCAGATGCCTGAGACCTCAGCTAGCAGTGAATTCTGTATGTGTTAGCTTTTTTCCTGTATGTACATACTTATGATAAAGTAGAATTTGTAAATTAGGCACAGTGAGAAATTAACAATAATTAATAATACAATAGAACAATTATAACAATATAGTGCAGTAAAAGTTATGAAAATGTGTTCTCTTTCCCTCTCAAAGTCTTATTGTGCTATACTTACCCTTCATCTGTCCGTCTGATACATGTAACCAAGAGGGCTAGTAAGTGACTAACAGGCAGGCAGTACATACAGTGGGGTTCGCTGGATAAAGGGGTGATTCACCGCCAGGCTGAGCAGAATAAGAGGGCAGTTCCGGCAGGATTTCATCACATTGTTTAAACCTGAAAATTTCTTATTTATAGAATTTTCCATATAATATTTTCTGTCCATAGTTGACTACAAGTAACTATAAACTTTATAATGATTTCTACTGGTAGTTGTTCTTAACACCTCTTCCCTTACATATCTCTATCTGTATCCCTTTCTCACTCTCAATATAACTGTCTGTTCTTATTCTCTTTCTCATTTTATCTCCCTCTTTCATATCTATAGTCAAATAATGCCATCTAACTTAATTACTTTGCAATCTAGTATTGAACTGTATCATAAGATTGCACTGGGCTGCAAGTAACACACTCGCCTACAAGTAGATTAAATGAGGACCTGTTTAATAATAGGGCATCCAGAGCTGTGGCAAACTTCAGGGCTGGTTGCTTCATTGACTCAAGGAGTTCAACCAGGGGCCTGGTTCCTCCAATTTCTGTGCTCTGTCCACTATCCTTAGTATCATCTTTGTTCCCAACAGTTGCAGAGAGTGAAGACAACCTATTTTTTCCTCCAGGATGACCTTAGAAACAGCCATGTTTTTTCTGCTACATATTTCTCTTCACCCCTCTTTGTCCCTTCCTTAAACCAATTGCCAGTAAGGGCATGAGAGATAAATGGGACCTCTACTCTGCCCTTCCTCTCCTCTCACTGTGGACTTTTAGTGCAAAGCAGTCACTTCTTCTGATGCTCCTAGGCCCAAGTTCTTGCTCTTTGGTTTCCCTGTATCTTCCTAATCTCAAAGATGCAGCCTAGCAGTCTGGACCTATCACACCAGACTGATGTTGACCTCCCTCTTCCCTGGGGCCTAGGCACCCCTCACTGCCAAGATCAGCATCCTGTGCCCGGCAGTGCCCATCACTGGCCGCATGCTAGTGGATTGCCTGGCCAAGCACCACAGAGTTAACTACCCCAGGACATTCAGCAGAGCCCAAGACCTCATCAAACTAGGGCTTTTTAGGTTATCATTTTTCTATTTCATTATTAATCATTAGCATTACTATCTTATTGTGCTTAATCTACAAATTATAGTTTATCATAGTATGTACAATAGGGGTAAAAGCATAGTATATATAGGATTTGGTTTGACTGAGGTCTTAGGCATCCACTGGGGGTCTTGGAACTACCCTCTGGGGATGAAGTGGAACTACTGCAGTGATATTTTGGAAAATGTGTAATTCTAGACCCTGAAGTTACAGCACTATGACACTTCACCAAAAACTATGGGGGTGTGTGTGTATAATTTCGTTTTACACTGTTAGCTAACTTCATATTTTCTAATGCTAAAATGGACTTTTGACAGCTGACTTAGCTCTCCCATTAGTTTTTAACATGTTTTCCTACTTAGGGTTATTTTTCTACTAAAAAAAAAGTATCTTTAACAATTTCTCAGACTTATTCAGAGCTGAGTGAGTGATATTTTACTTTGGATAAGAAACATGTCTTTTTTGTGTCTTGGATTCATAACTTCACACCATCCTGTGCAAGGAAAATGAGCAGCAGGAGCCGCTGGCTGCTTTGCAGCTGAAACGCTCACCCGGCAGTCCCTGTGGGGGCCTGTCCAGCTGCCCCTTAGCTGCAGCTCTGCTCTTAAACACGTTAAAAAACCCATCGGAGAAACAACAAGATAATTAGTTTGTCAGCTTGCTGCTTCTCAGGGTGAACTTCAGATGACAGTCAGCTTTAGAACTGGCCTAAATGGCAGAATTTTTTAAAAATTCAGTATGGAGCAGGGCACAGTGACGCCTGTAATCCTAGCACTCTGGGAGGCCAAGGCAGGTGGATCACTTAAATTCAGGAGTTCAAGACCAGCCTGTACAAGACCAAGACTGTGTCTCTATTAAAAATGGAAAAACTAGCTGGACATGGCAGTGGGCACCTGTGGTCCCAACGACTTGGGAGGCTGAGGCAAGAGGGTCACTTGAGCCCGAGAGATTAGAGTTTCTGTGAGCTACGATGATGCCACAGCACTCTACCCAGGGCAACAGAGTGAGTCTGTCTAAATAAATAAATAAATAAATAAAAAATAAAAATTCAATATGGTGTAAACAGAGTAAGTTACACATTTGACGGTATATGGGGGGATCACGTTAACTTGATAGGGCTGCTGTTACCAAAGTGCTAAAAACTGTCCATTAAACAGCAGGTATTTGTTGTCTCAGGTGGCAGGGTCAGTTTCTTCTGAGGGCACTGAGGGAAGGATCTGTGCCAGGCCTCTTCTCTTGGCTTGTAGATGTCCCAGGTGTATTCCTCCGTGTCCTAATCTAATATTTTTGCCAGGACACCAGTCATACTGCATTAGGACCCACCCAAATATTATTTTCACTCGATTACCTCTTTAAAGACCCTATCACCGAATACGGTATAGTCAGGTTCTGAGGTACTGGGGGCTTCAATATATGCATTTTGGGGGACATAATTCAACCTGTAACAGGGATAAAGAAGTTTTATTATAAATAATCTGTATATGCGAGGTCAAAAACAATGTAAGCAGAATTGCAAATGTGAGCATACCTGGTCCTGATTTGATGTAAGTGGAACTGAACTCAGGTATAACTCGACTTAGATTTTATAATGAAAAGAATGATGATAAAATAGCCTGGATATATTTCAGAATGAAATGTCAGTTGCATTCATAGTGATATGGCAGCACTGGTTATAGTTCAATGATTAAGAAGCTAACACAAAATAACAGATAATTCTAGGAGTTTCTCAGGTTATTCTGTACCACAAATGTGTTTCCACTTAAGATGTGCAAAGGTGATTTTCTTTGTTCAATTTTTCCTTTCTCCTGTCCTGACAGAGTTCTTTGCTGACCTGTGCGCATATCTCCCTTATAGAACAGATCACTGTGTATTTGGGGTGACGTGTACCTCAAGTCCATCCCAAACCTGACTTATGCTCCACAATGGGCTCCCCTTGTACATCTCAACCTTTTACTCAGTAATAGAAGACAAACCAGTGGTCATCCTAAAAATAATCCCCTTCGTGCCATATTTTATTATGTCCACCTACTACGTATTCTGTGTCCTTTTTATTCTTTTTCCCATTCCCCTACTTTTATTTTGAGTCTGTATTTTCTCCTTTCACCCAAGGGAGCAATTAACACTTTCACTCTAGCTACTTGAAAGCACATCCTTTACCCAAGCTGATAACAAAATAAAAGACACAGCAACTGCATATGCACTTTTTCTTAATCCTGATAAGCAGAAATTAAGAGATGCTAGATTATTTTGAAAGCCATCTATGAACCTAGTGAATCAAAATATTAATATTGAATTACTTTATGGATTTCGAACAGAATTAATTGAAAAATGTTGTTTGTTTGTGACAGAGTCTCACTCTGTTGCCTGGGCTAGAGTGCTGTGGCATCGGCTTAGCTCATAGCAACCTCAAACTCCTGGTTTCAAGTGATCCTCCTGTCTCAGTCTCCCAAGTAGCTGGGACCATAGGTGCCCACCACAATGCCTGGCTAATTTTTTCTAGTTTTCTTAGTAGGGACAGGGTCTCACTCTTACTCAGACTAGTTTTTAAATTTCAGATTGATAGGAGGGAACAAATATTTAGGTTATATTGTTTTTGTTTCTAAGGAAAATTTCAAGTTGTTTTAAACTCAAGCAATCTTCCCACTTTGGCCTCCCAGAGGGCTATGATTATGGCATGAGCTACCATACCCAGCCGAAAAAAAGGATAACCTTAACTTTTTAGGAATGATTTTATTACATTAAATCAGAGTAGAATTAAATAAGACAGAAAAGTTGATCTTCCCTAATAATAACAACTGTGGATTTGGGGAAATAAATCAAAATGAAATAACTGAATTTTGAGAATTCTTAGCAGTAGTAGAAATTTATGATATCCAGAGTAATTATATATCACAAAGTAATTGTTAGTTTAAAAATACAGAGTGCAGTGTTGTTACAAAGGCTTAGTTTTTGAATACATGTGTAAAATCTTTCAAATAGTAGTCTGACTTCTAAAATTTAGAACATAATACAGCAAGTCACAAAATTAGCGCATTCCCTGAAAAGAAATAACATGCCAGTCAGTACACTGGCCAACCAAGTTTCTTCAACATCTTTCTTGAGACAGAACTGACACTTTGACAGTGTATGATCCATGGCATTCCTGGAGCACATGAAGCCAGCAGCTCCACTGTGATGTGGAGAAGCAGCACCTATCACATCCCAGGTTGCTTCACAACTCTCTTCTTCAAGGCCCTCCCACAAACACAGGCAACATGGACAATGTTGAACTTGACCTGAGCCCTGTGCTCCTGAAAACAGCAGTGGTTAGGACATCTTCCATGCCCTTTACTTTTCTGAAATCTTCCTATCTTTTGGTATCCCTAAGAAAGAGCTAACTGAGAAGGACTATGTACCCTCAAATATTCTGAGCTAAAACCCATCTCCATCTTCCTTGACAACTCCCACTCCAGACTCTGGATGAATCTCATCTTGATATCTCTGTACAAATCCAGGCCTCCTTCCCTTCCTCTGAGATGTTCCTTATAAATGAGCATTCTTCCTATAGCAATAGCCTGAAAAAAATTATCTCTGGAATTGTCCTGTCACTTTGTATTTGACAAAGTAGTACTATGACTCCACAGGATTGGACCTCATCTTGGAAACCCTGTTTACTCCACCAATGACCAGCCCTTCTCATGGCTCTGTTTCTGCCTGGCCACCCACGAGTGCGTTCAACATTCGGTTCTATACTGACTCTTGTCCAAACTCTACATTGACTAAGTATTGTGGTTCGCATCTGTAATCATAGCACTTTTCCAGGCTGAGGTGGGAGGATTGCTTGGGGTCAAAAGTTCCAGACTAGCCTGATCAAGAGAAAGACCTCATCTCTACAAAAAATAGAAGAATTAGCCAGGCATTATGGTGCACACCTGTAGACCCAGAAATTTGAGAGGGTGTGACAGGAGTATTACCTGAGCCAGGAGTTTGAGGGTACAGTGAGCTATGTGTCACACCTGCACACCTGCAGAGGTGACAAGGGGAGACCCTGTCTCTAAAGCAAAACAAAGTAAAGCCTGTATACTGCAGCCTTGTAGAGTGTTGGTGAGGCTTCTTTTTGAGTATTTGATTTCTTGTGGAGCTTCCTCTGGGTTTGTGGTCATCATCCAGTGTTCTCTGTGAATGAACTGATGGTTTATAGAGATCTTGAGTCTGTTGAATAAAAGACAACAGAGAATTTGGTTTGTTAATCTATTCTGATTGTCTATTTTGAGCTCAAATCAATTAAAGACTCATACTATCTGAAAAGAGAGCAGCTTGTTGATATGGACCAGTGAGTTAGGTAATTCTGTGTTTACCCTTCACCCATGGTTGAAAATTTGAATTGAAGGTATAAGCTTTCTCTGTGGGTCACATATTTATATATTCAGAAAGACGTTTATCTCTCATGTGTGAGTGTATGATATTTTCCCACCTTCAGATGGTATTAATAAATTAAAGTTTAAAATCTCTTAAATTAAAGGAACACTACTCTGATGGGCTTGGAGATAAATAGGCACTTGTATAAAATAAATATTCCTAACATTTTCAGAAATTAAGGAAATTTAATTTGCAGTGCTTTTGCTGTTCTAAAAAATTATATCCTTCTAGAACTAACTGAAACATTTTCTCCCTTGAAATAGGCTGGAAATAATCACATGTGTAATGATTTAAACTTGCTTGACTTTGTCTCTTTCCTCTCTTCCGCCATCACCCTGCCCTCTGCACTACTCATGGAAGGTCAACCATGGAAGGTCCTGATGACCATCAGAGGCAGTATTCAAAGAACAAACTTCAATTTTTTTCCTTCCTTCCTTATTTTTTTTTTTTTTGACAGAATGCCACACTGTCACCCTGGGTAGAGTGAAATGGAATTATCACAGCTCACAGCAACCTCAAACTCTTGGGTTCAAGCAATTCTCCTGCTCAGCCTCCCAAATTCCTGGGACTACAGGAGCCTAGCTAATTTTTCTACTTTTAGTAGATATGAGGTCTCACTCTTGCTCAGGCTGGTCTGAATTCCTGCACTAAAGCAGTTGTCCCCCCTTGGCCTCCCAGAGTGCTAGGATCACAGGCTGCACCACCACACTTGGCCAGACTTCAATTATTTTATTGGGCCTCTTTGCTACATTTGATATTAACTTTCTTCCCAATTAAGGACTTCTTTTTCAGGGGGAGGAGGCATGATGGCCAACTGGAGCCAGCTTTCCACAGAGGCTCCCATCCAGAAGGAGAGTTAAAGGACAGAATTTATCAAGTAAGCTGATGGTTTCAAGCTGAGCCAAGCGACAAGATTGAAGAGAGCACATTATCCCTGCTGAGGTGAGTTGTGAACCCAAGGAAACAAACAATAGGTACAAAACCTATGCAATGTGGATGGGAATCCCCTCCCCCATGAGAACATCTTGTAGTGTACTTTCTACAATCAAGTGAGCAGAGTTCAGATGTCTTCTTTTTCTATTCCATGGGAGAGAGCCGCTAAAAACCACATCTCCTTCCCCAGAGAGGACCCAGTAGTGTGCCATGGCATTCTCCCACCAGCCATAAAACTGAACATATACTCTACCCACAATTCTGAACTCCCAGCACTCCCCTCCACTCCCACCCTGAGGTCTGGAAGCCTGTCTCCTGCAGAGTACAGAATCTTGGGCATTTTTTTTGAGAGGTATGGACAAGGTGTGGGCTGTTACAAGTCTGTGCTAAATCAGTGGCATGTATATAAAGCGGGGACTGTGGTGAGAGGGAGCCATACGGGAAAGGGAGAAACGATGGCCCATGGCACAGCAACAATGGCAGTGGCGGCAGTGGTGGGAACAATAGGGCTCATACGACTGGTGATATTTTTTTGAGAAACACTTCCCATCTCTCTTAGCAATGAGACAGAGCTAGGCCTCTACTCCAGTGGCAGCCATAGAAATGGAAATGCATGCCCTGTGAGCAAAGGTATGCCTGAGGTGGTACCTTCCCTGGAAGGAGACTAGAATATGCTTGTGCAGAGGCAGCATACTCCTGGGCAGGGCTGAGTCAGAATTGCTGCTTCCGTGAGTCCATGATGCACCCAGCCCCCAGTGGAGCATAGCTGTGACAAAAGCAGACATGGCAGCAGCATCAGCTCAGGGAAAGGCAGGAACTGAGACCCCTTTGTGAGCCCTAAAAGTGCCCTCCCCAAAAAAGAATGCAGCAAAGAAAGAGACACCAACTCCATGAGAATTGGAGCAGTGACAATAGCACAGGGTAGGGCTGAGTTGCAGTTTCTGTGAACTCAAACAGCACCTGGCCTGCAGTGGAATATAGCCAGGACAGAAATGCAAATTCCACAAGAATATAAGTGGTGGCAACATCAACCTGGGGCAGGGTTAGAACTGATTGACATTCCCCAGCTTCCATTAAGCATCACAGGTAGTCAGACTTCAGCTCCTCCTGCTGGCTGGTGGCAGAGTGAAGCAACTGGGCGTAGGAGACATAGATCTCCCAGTGACTCAGGCAGGTCCAAATGCCTAGTGCATCTGCTCATTGGAGGGAACTGGGCCACAGCCCTGCGGGGTTGCCAGTAACAGGTATGACAGAGGTACAAGGTAAGGAAGGAGGCATCAACCTCCCCAGACTAACTTATTTGCTGGATGGGCCCTTCTGACTCTACAGAGCACTGGAGCAAGCCACACTTGAGATGCCAGCAGACGCTTCCTATCTAGTTGCTGGGGACCTTTTGAGCTCTCTCACTTGAGACTTGGTGCTGACTTTGACAATTGATTTGGAACTCCTGACCTAGGCCAATCACCTAAGGACCATCCAAGGTGGTACCTTGGTTGTGTTGTTGTGGGAAGGTTTGATTTTCCTTTTCCAGTTGTTGCCCATGGGGTGCAGGGTGTCTTAGTTGCTTATATTTCTCCACAGCTGAGACTTCAACTCAGAGTTACTAATTCACTAGGATTGGACAGAGACCAGCTGAAAACAAAACAGAGCCACCTAGACCCACCACACCAAGCAGGTCCCGAGTATCTCAGGCTGTAGTACTGTATGGGTTTTTTGCAGAGCTATAGGGGAAAAGCTGCAGTTACCAGTCCCAGCTCTTGGGCAAAGGGAGGGTTAACACTACTCCAGGAGCCCCCAATCCAATTTCACCTTACTGCTCATCTAGCCAAACAGTGAAAAATAAACATGGGGCAGAATAAGTGGAAAAACTCTGGCAACATGAATAATCAGACTAGATCAACTCCCCCAAGGAACAACAAGGCTGACATACCAGAAGATCCCATTCATAAATAAATGGCTGAGATGTCAGAAATCGAGTTTAGAATTTGGATGGCAAATAAGATTAACAGAATGGAAATAAAGTTGGAGTTAGAAATTCTAGGAATATTTCAGAAGTTATTTCAAGAATTCAATGAATTCAAAGATAAAATCACCAAAGACTTTGACACATTGAGAAAAGAATTTGTAGCCCTCCAAGATATGAGAAATACAGTAAAATCCCTCAAGGGTCATTACTTAAACTGATAGAGACCATCTACAAGAAATCCACAACCAATATTGTATTGAATAGAGTTAAATTGAAATCATTTCCACTCAGATCAGGAACCAGGCAAAGTTGCCCATTGTCTACACTGCTCTTTAACATTGTAATGGAAGTTTTAGCCATCTCACTTAGGGAAGAAAAGGCAATCAAGGGTATCCATATGGGTCAGAAGAGATCGAACTTTCACGCTTCACAGATGATATGATTGTATATCTGGAAAACACCAAGAATTGTACTACAAAACTCTTAGAAGTGATCCAGGAATACAGCAGCATCTCAGGTTACAAAATCAACACTCATAAATCTGTAGCCTTTATATATACCAACAATAGTCAAGCTGAAAAAACAGTCAAGATCTCTCTTTCTTTCACAGTAGAGCTAAAGAAGATGAAATATTTGGGGGGGGGTTACCTAAGAAGGATGTGAAAGATCTCTATAAAGAGAACTATGAAACTCTAAGAAAAGAAATAGCTGAAAATGTTAACAAATGGAAAAACATACCATGCTCATGGCTGGGAAGAATAACATTGTTAAAATGTCCATACTACCCAAGACAATATAGAATTTTAATGCAATCCCTATTAAAGCACCACTATCATACTTTAAAGACCACACACAAAAAAAATACTTTATTTTATATGGAATCAGAAAAAAAACTCGAATAGCCAAGACATTACTCAGAAATAAAAACAAAGCAGGAAGAATCACACTATCAGACCTATATCAGATACTATAAATTGATAGTGATCAAAACACCATGGTACTGGCCCAAAAACAGAGAGGTAGAATAGAGAACTAAGAGATGAACCCAGCTACGTAGCATCATTTGATCTTTGATAAGCTAATCAAAAACGTTCAGTGGGGAAAAGATTCCCTATTTAACAAATGGAGCTGGGTGAAATGGTTGGTAACCTATAGAAGACTGAAACTGGACCCACACCTTTCACTATTAACAAAGATAGACTCTCACTTGGTAAAAGATTTAAACTTAAGACATGAAGCTATGGCTCGGCGCCTGTGGCTCAATCGGCTAAGGCGCCAGCCACGTACACCTAAGGTGGAGGGTTCGAATCCCCAGCCCAGCCCGCCAAACAACAATGATGGCTGCAACCAAGAAATGGCCAGGCGTTGTGGTGGGCGCCTGTGGTCCCAGCTACTTGGGAGGCGGAAGCAGGAGACTCGCTTGAGCCCAGGAGTTGGAGGTTGCTATGAGCTGTGATGCCATGGCACTCTACCCAGGGGGATAGCTTGAGGCTCCGTCTCAAAA
>CAUYQV010121269.1:0-27337 GCA_963574575.1 Galagoides demidoff
AGGCGCCCGCCACAACACCTGGCCATTTTTTGGTTGCAGCCATCATTGTTGTTTGGCAGGCCCGGGCTGGGGATTCGAACCCGCCACCTTAGGTGTACGTGGCTGGCGCCTTAGCCGATTGAGCCACAGGCGCCGAGCCTAAAGAACTTTTCTTAAATGGTTCTTTCAAGGTACATCTGTTGGCTGCAAATCCCTTCAATTTTTGTCTGAAAAAGTCTATTTCTCTTCAGTTTTGATGGATAATTTTGCAAGGTACAGAGTCTAGGTTGGTGATTTTTTTTCTCCCCAACACTTAAAGTATTTTACTCTTTTCTTGCTTGTCTGATTTTTAAAAAGTCAGTTGTGCTTACCTTTGATATTATAGAGATATTTATTTTCCCTCTGGCTTATTTCAGTAGTTTTTTATCTTTGGTTTTCTGTAATTACAATATGATATGCTTCACTGTGCTGTTTGGGGGCATTTTCCTAGATCTGTGGTTTGGTATCTTATGTTAATGTGGGGAGATTCTCAGTCATTATTGTTTTAAATTTCTTCTGTGTCTGTTTCTGTCTTTATACTGTTTCTGGCATTCCCGTTACCTATGTTATATCTTTTGTAATTTTTGGACATTCTCAGCCCTCCCCCCCCCCCGAGTCTTTTTTCTCTTTGTGTTTCAGTTTAAGAGCTTTCTATTGAGATGTCCTCAAGCTTAGAGATTCTTCTTCAGCCGTATCCATTCCAGTTAGCTCATCAAAGACATCCTTCATCAGTCTGAGAGGCTGAGGCAGGAGGATTGCTTGAGGGCAGGCATTTGAGACCATCCTGAGCAAGAGTGAGACCTCATCTCTACCAAAACATAGAAAAATTAACTGAGCATAGTGGCATGAGCCTGTAGTCCCAGCTACTCAAGAGGCTGAGGTTAAGAGAATCACTTGAGGTTGCCATGAGCTATGATGACACCACTGCACTCTAGCCTGGGGCAACATAGCAAGACTCTGTCTTCTCCACTCCCCCCCCCCCAAAAAAAAAGGATATTCATTTCTGTTACAGTGTTTTTGATCTCTGGCATTTCTTTTTGGTTCTTCCTTAGAATTTCCATCTCTCTGCTTACAGTGCCCATCTGTTCTTGCCTGTTGTGTACTTTATCCTTAAAACTCTTAGCATATTAAGCACAGTTGTTTCTAATTCCCAGTCTGATAATTCTAACATTCTGGCATATCTAGGGCTGGTTCTGAGCTTGCTCTGTGTATTCACATTTGTGGGTTTTGCCTTTTAGTATACCTTGTATCCTTTTTTTCCTGATAGTTAGATGAGATATATTAGGTGGGAAGAAGACCTTTAGTATGGAGTTAGGGGTCAGAGAAGGGCAAGTGTCTGCAGTCCTGTGATTGAGTCTCAGAGTCTTTTAGTTAGCATGTGCCTCTGGGCTGTGAGAGTCTCGGGAACTTCTTGCACCCCCTGCCCTCAGGTGGGACTGGAAGGCTGGAGTTGATTCTTTCTCTTCCTCCAGGTAAGTTAGGCTCCCCTTAAACAGTTTCTCCTGAGGGCAGACCTTGTTAAGAACAGAATATTCTGACATATTTCAAAATGTGGTTCCATCATTTTTTCCCCCTGTCCAAAGCACCAGGGGAATTTTACCCAGAATTTACTGTGAAAACCAGGTGGAACTCCTGGAAGTAAAACTCACAAAACTGTGCCCCACATCTGCCAGGGCTGGGTTCTCCTGGAATTTCAAGTCTCAGATTTGGCTTTTCTACACTGAGCCTGAAGCAGTTCATCACAGTTCAGGCTTTCCTGCCCTGCCTCTGCTGGCTTCCCTCAGAGGTTTCGGCTCAGAAAATTTTGATTCTGTTTCTTTGCCTGTCTCTCTCACTTTGGTCAGAGATTTGCTCTGTGATTTGACTTCTGTCATAAATCTGAAAACAGTTGTTGGCTTTTCAGTTTGGTTTGCCTTTCATTTGTCATGATGGAGTAGCATCTTCCACGCTGCTTCCATGTTGAACTGAAAGTCAAGGAGGAGTAGGGAGGTCACGCGTTGCTGCTACAAGCTGAGAACAGCCTTGAGATCATCGCACATCTCAGACTCTTGGGCTGGCTAGAGATGTCCGTCAGATCACGCAAGGGGCAGCCTGGAGGGAGCTGGTCCTAAGATCCTTCAAGCAGATATCAAGAGCAGCTATTTAAGTCCTAGTTTAATTAGGTTTATTTGTAGTTGCTATGAGAGAGAAGGCACAAATTCTGACTTTTAAAAAGATACATGGGCAGCGCCTGTGGCTCAAAGGAGTAGGGCATATGCCGGAGGTGGTGGGTTCAAGCCCAGCCCTGGCCAAAAAAACCCCTGCAAAATAAAATAAAATAAAAAGATACATGGCAGGTGAGTTAAAAGTGGTGTTCTTTGATTTAATTACCCTCTTCTAATTTTTCAACCAAAATTGGTGTTAACTTGCCTCAAGATAACATATTTCTGAAATACATGAAATATACCTTAAAATAATGTTTATTAAAGAATCCATGAACCCATCCTGACACAAAACAAAAATAAATTTTAAAATGGTGGAGGGGAGTGAGAAGGGAAAGCTCTGCTTTACAGAATGCCAACTACTAACTATAGAGAGAATTTCTTTAAATCAGCATTTATCAAGCACCATAATAACTGACTCAGGCAACGATAGACAGTAAAACCTTTGAATGTATGATTGTTGGAGAAGAGGATATTCACACAATCTGAAAGGTGTCATGCCACTATCATTTATTAATCAAAAAGGGGAAATTTATCTACATAGTGAAGAAATCTTGTGGGAATTTACTCAAACCAAATAATCAAACTTAGCATCCCCAGTAATGAGTCAGGTTGACGTTATTGTGCTTCCTGGTGTGATGCACTGGAAAGGTCACGTCACCTACATACTTACAGAATATTCCTGGCAATAATGTTTAATCTGACTTGAGGAGGACACCATCAGCCAAGTCCAAATCTGTAATTGAGTAGTATGTAAAACAATTTTCCTTGATAAATAGAAAATGTTAAATGTCATAAAAGACAAGAGACGAGGGGCTAAGAAATATTATTGGGAAAATTGGAATTTAGGGACTATATAATTTATATAATTATAGTATATTATATATATTTTTAAGTTTAATTTTATTCTGGTTATATAGGAGAATGTTTTTGTTCTTAGAAGATAGAATCTGAACTCTTTAGTGTCATGATGTCTGCAGCTAATACTCAGAATAATCATGGTTGGTTGTCTAGGTAAACGTGTATATAGACAGTCATCATACTTTGCTTACAACTTGTATGAAGGTTTGAAATTTTTCAAAACAGAAAGTTTAAGAAAAGTTTTAATTAAAATTTGGAAATAAAATAACATTGTGCTATGTCTTACTGCTTTAGGTGAAATCCTTGACCCTGTTTGTCACCCATTATCCACCAGTTTGTGAACTAGAAAAAAGTTACCCGCAACAGGTGGGGAATTACCACATGGGATTCTTGGTCAGTGAGGACGAAAGCGAACAGGATCCAGGTATGAAAAATTTCTGTAGTGGGTGCAAGTGGAATATTATTGGCTTTCATGTTTGACTGTTCAGCATTTATAGGAATATGAACTTACCGCTTGTTAATAACGAAACTGTGAATGTCAGTTATAAACAACATTTATCCAAATACTTTTTTTGCTGAGCTTCGGGTCAAGTAGACTTTTCATTGATCCTTGCTATCTCTGAGTCCCTCCCTGGGCTTCCTCATTTCATTTGTAATGGCACCCCTTTCCTAAAAACAAGAGGAAAGGAGAAGGAAGGACATTTAGGTTTTCCCTTTAATGCCTTATGTTCTTACATGATCCATCTCAGGAAAGATGCCTTGACAGTCAAGTGCAGAGTATTATTTTGTCATCTTAAAAAGTGTCCCATATTTTTCCCAAAAGGTTATTTAATAGTATTTACCAAGGGCCAAATACTGTACTGGACATATGTTTTATCTTAATATTACTAGGACACTAAATGTTTTCAGACTAAGTGTCTTGCCCATTAGCCACTTAGGTGGGGCTGACCTGAGCCTACAGTCCCTCCCTTTTGTGTCCAGATTCCCTTCTCTTCCACTTTGTTAGAGCAGCTACTGGGGGTCTACAGTATTTTTCCTAGCCTTTCCAATTATTACACAGAAATAAGACATTTTATGAAAAAGAACATCACTAGCCAATAAAAATTTGCTATTTATTACTAGCAAATAAATTCAGGTGCCATAATTAATATAGTAAATCTTAACGTATTTTTTCTTCTGTTCAGTAGTATATGAGTAATAATTTTTTTTAAGCTGCCAGCCTATGGGCTTGTGGTGGTTTGCACAATCGGTGTGCTGCAATGGAAAATCCATTATCTGAGGCATTCCAGGGTCCAGATTTTATTATGGAAAAGTAATGAGGATGGACCTGAAAAAGAAACCAGGCAACTGGCCCAAATAAAACAAAGCCCTGGACCTAAGATAATTTAATGTTAGCCAATTCCTGCCTCTCATTACCATGACCTCTTGAAAAACACATCATAAATTCTCATGGAATCAGTTTTCCATCTATTAATCTACATCCAGAGTGACAGGAGGGAAACTTAAGCTGAAACCCACAGGACAGGCAACACAGAGTTCACTACCAGGGAAGGGGAGGAGTCGGTGCCACTGAGCGGTGGACGTGAACTGGCTACTGACCCAGACCACTGTACCTTTCCCCTAAGTCTTATGGCATTTTATTTTATTGTTTTAAACTTTTATCAATGAACATACTTTTTTAAATGAAATAATCTAAAAGGTCTAGGCTGACAGGCTTCTATCCCTTCACTCTCTTCCCACCCCCATCTTCAACTCTGCTTCATTTGTCATCTTTCTACGTGATATGCTTATTTTCCTGCCTCCTGCTCAATCAACCTGGCACGTTATGGATGGAGTTCTCATTGTGTTAGTTGGAAGTTTCAGCCTTCCCTTCCTCTGCCCTCCCAATACAGTAATTTCACGTATTTGTATTCAATTATAGTTTTCACTATTATTGCCATGCACGTATTGCTTACTGAGGAGTCAAGTATACAGACAAGGACATTTTCTTTTATGACTTTTTCTGTTTTCATAAAGATGAGAATTGCTCTTCCATTTTCCATTTTCGCATTTTTGTTTGTTGGGGTTCTTTAGTCTGTGGCTGAATCTTCCTATGCTGTCTTGTGAAATACCTCTTTAGAGTTTTTTCCTATGATTGGACCTAGTGGCTCCTGTGTGTCCCCACGGGGGTTCTTCATCCTGGAGCCCTTTGTCCACCTGCTTGTCTGAACTGGCTGATGTCCTGACACCTGCCTTTGCCATCAGCCTCAGAATTCTCTAACCCCTTTTCTGAGTATTTGATGCAAGTAACAAAATACTCAGACTCAAACTGGCTCAAACAAAAGGATACAGTAAATACAACCTCAATTAATCTCAAATGATAAGACTTTCGGAGGAGGAGTGGGCATATGCTCCTCCTCTTTGCAGTTTTCTGTTCTCTGTCTTCCTACCTGACTGGCTTCGTCATCAGCTTCATTATCTGCTTGTGGCCAGATGGCTACAGCTCTTTCTGGTATCACGTCCAGAATTGGCAACGTCCGAAGGAAGAAAGAAAAGGGACCAGCATATCCTGCAACTCTTTCTTAGGAAGAAGAGACCTTTTTCTCAGAGCCTCCTAACATCCCATTTTCAGAATGGAATCACAAGTTCCTTCTTAAATCAGTTCTTAGTAGTGAGGATGGCAGGGATGACTTTGATGGGCCTAAATGAATCAGTATCAACTTTTGGAGCTGAATATGAGGATGCAGTCAACTGACTTAAATGATTAGGGAGTTAATTCCTTATAAAAACAGGAGTGGAATCAATTTTAGATAGGCTACTACCAATATCAACCTTTTAAAAGAAGTAAAAGTTTTGAGACTTTGCATAAATGAAAATGTCTCTATCATACGTCCATGTTTGATTTATAATTCAGCTAGAGTTAGAATTTTAGGTTGAAATTCATTTTCACTCTGAATTTTGAAGCATTGTTCCATTGCCTGTTCCTTTTGGTATTGTTCCTGACTGTATTTATGCTGCATCCATTACCCTACCTGAACTCCTCCTCTCCTAAGAAAGAGTCCATCATGTATTTATAGACCATCAATAAAATGCCCCGGAGGTCACTTGGATGGCTGCTGAGGTGCAGTGCCTTTTGGCTTCCTGTGGTGCGATAGGTAGAGTGATGGGCAGGTAGTCAGGAAGCCTGCGATTGGTCTATTCCAGTCTACATAATGTTGGTCAAACAAGATTCATCTACCTAACTTCATTGACATCTAAATATTCCTGAATCTATCCTAAAAGAAATAATTTCATAAGCCCATACCTCTTTAATAACTGCCTAGAAGAATTTCGCTTTAAAATAAATTTTGCAAATATTCCTTATAATAAGCAGAAATATAATTATTACTTTCATTGACTCGAAGCAGTGCTGGAGCAACTTTTTAGTAATATCCATTTAAGAAATTGTCAGCTTGTAAGTAAAGTCTTCACCAAGAACTTCATTGTGAGGTTGAAAAGAAATAGGTCGTTTTTGCTCCTCTCCTCTTCCCTCCTGCCTGGCTCTCTCTGTGTTCCTCTTCTCTCCTGCCTGGCTCTCTCTGCTCCTTACTCTCCTGCCTGGCTTTCTCTGCTCCTCTTCCCTCCTGCCTGACTCTCTCTGCTCCATGTTTCCATTCCATACCCCTCCGCACACACACAAGGGTGAAGACGTACATATAACTATGGTGAAAGCTCCCTCAGGTGATTATGGAAGAGTGGGCACATTCTTTGCGTTGTAGGTAGGAGAACTACCATAATTATACTAAAATGGAGACCAGCACGGGATAACAGCAACTGTTTGTACTGAGGTATGTAAACAAGGTTTTCAGGACACTGTAATATTTCATATAGTTTAGCAATATTTTATGGCTATATTATACATTATATATAAAAAATTGTTATAGCTGTACCTATATCTACTTATCTATACAGTATACAGATAATATACACACTACACATTTTATATATGTATATAAATATATTTATTTTATATATATATATATATAGTAAAAAAGAAATTTAAAACCCATCAGCAAAGCAATTTTTTAAATAGGGGGGTTTTTAGAAAGACCACTTTGGGCCTGGGCACAGTGGCTCATGCCTGTAATCCTAATATGCTGGGAGGCCAAAGCAGGTGAATTGCCTGAGGTCAGGAGTTCAAGACCAGCCTGAACAGGAGCAAGACCTCATCTCTGCAAAAAAACGGAAAAACTAGCCAGGCATTGTGGCAGGTGCCTGTAGTCCCAACCTACTCAGGAGCCTGAGGTAGGAGGATCACTTGAGCCTAGGACTTTGAGGTTGCTATGAGCTGTGACATCAGGGCACTCTGCCTAGCGTGACTGAGACTCTGTCTCAAATAAAAAAAAGTGACTAAACTGCACGCAGCATCGTCTCTGGATTGTACTTCATTATGTCCTAATTATGTAAAAGTCCATGAGTATGTTTATGTGTGGCAGGCATTTATCCAGGAAGCGGACTGAGACTTGCATTCAGGAGGTTTATTGGGCAGTGCTGTGTCACCGTTTACAATGCAGGCAGGACTGGGTTGGGCTGTGTCGTAAGGCGTCAGCCAGCCCTGCAGAGAGCCTGCGACCAGGATGGTCCTTCAGGCTTACCTCAGCTCCGGGTAAGGGGGCCAGGCCTTCAGACCCTTTATTAGTTATCTTTATTAGTTTGGGGTAATTTGCAAACAATATATAGCAAATTACCCCTGAAACACATTAGCTTAAAACAATATTCATTACTTTCTAATTTCTGTGGGTTAGGCACGGAAGGGCAATTTAGTGGAATGTCTCTAGCAGTCTCTCTCTCAGGGCTGCAGCCAACGCCTTGGCCAGGAACGCAGCCTTTTCAGGACTTGGTCGGAGCAGTCTGCTCCCTGTTGCACTCACACGGCTGTCGGCTGTCGGGAGGCCCCTCGCTCTCACTGGCTGTTTGGGGAAGGCATCAGCTTCGTTCCACGTGGGCTTCTCCCTGCGGCAGCTCACAACATAGCAGGTAGTAGCAGGTCACTTCCCTCAGACCAAGCAAGAGGGTGAGAGTGCCCGAGACACAGGCTACAGTTGTCCTGATGTACTCTCTGAAGTGACATCCCATCCCATCCTATCACTTTTGACACATTCTATTTATTAGAAGCAAGTCACTGTGTCCAGCACACACTCGGAGGGAGGGAATGATACAAGGGCACGAACACCAGGAGTTGGGATCTTTGATGGCCATCTGAGAGGCTGCCTACCAACCTCCATGGCAACCAGACACCAGATGCAGGCTGCCTCGGGAATGGAGGATGACACTGGGTGAAGCCGCTCTGTTCAGCTGCACCAGTACCCAGACGGGCGGACAGCTGCGGGTTGCAGGCGAGCAACCTTCCAGACAGCTGAGGGAATCCTTTGTAATCCTAAATGGGATCTGGGTGGTACTGAACAGCATCTATGTCAATATATATAACTCTTAGTTTACCAAAATATTTAATAAGCCAAAATTTCACTGTCATTCATACTATCTAACATGTACTATTTCCTTATCTATTTTTAAAGGAGAAATTATACCACATGTATCAGATTCATTTTCTTTTCGATAAATTTCAGCTCAAATTTTGCAGTGATTTGTTGTTGAAAACTATTTTAAGGCCAGGCTTGGTGGCTCACCCTTGTAATCCTTGCACTCTGGGATGCTGAGGCGGGAGGATTGTTGGAGGTCAGGAGTTCAAGATCAGCCCAAACAAGAGGGAGACCCCATCTTTACAAAAAATGCAAAAATTAGCCAGGTGTGGCATGTGACTGTTTTCCAGCTACTCAGGAGGCTAAGACAGGAGGATGGTTTGAGGCCACAGTGAGCTGTGAAGATACTACTGCACTCTAGCCAGGGTAACAGTGAGAGACCTTGTCTCAAAAAGAGATATTGTCTCAAAAAAAAAAAATCCCCAAAAATCTATCTTAAGTAAGCTCTAAAAGATCCTAAATGCAAAAGCATTTTTAAAACAATTATTTACCCTTTTCTAGATATGTAAAATTGACAAAAGGAGCTAACAGGTAATGAGGAACAGTAAGATTTCTTTTTCAGATTATAAATTTTAATAAAGTTATAAGAATTTATCCTTTTAACTCTGATTTTTTTCAAATTTTAAGCATAGTTTTAACTTCCTTCTCTTTTTTTCTTTATTTAATAGGCAAAGAAGAACAAGTCCCTGATTTTGTCACTTTTCTTTATCAAATAACCAGAGGAATTGCAGCGAGGAGTTATGGATTAAATGTGGCTAAATTAGCAGATGTTCCTGGGGAAATTTTGCAGAAGGCAGCTCACAAGTCAAAAGAGCTGGAAGGATTAGTAAATATGAAAAGGTCAGAATGATTGTGCTGCATTTTTTGTTTGTAATGAAACCTTCAAAGTTTTAGGAAAAGGATTGTCCCTTAAATGAACATCAGATCCACTCTGAAGGACCTCTTCACATATTCTGAACCATTTCATTACAGTGAAGTGAAAACAGCTCTTGGGTCTTCATGTATTACGCAGATTGTATTAAGTCACTAAACTTGTTTCTCAGTAATTTTTTTAAAGAATTAACTCCTTCCTGTGTGCCAACATATTAGTTACTTAAAGCATTTAATTATAAAAAACACTGGTGAAAGAAACTTCAATATTTAAAACCAACAGAGGACTTCTTTCATTCATCTACTGCATTCAGAAATTAAGAACTCTATCAGGATATAAATGAAAATAATAACGTCATGTAACCATATAATCACAGTCAGTATTCACATACCACTTATTTTGGGGATTGTTCATGACAAATTTTACATTCTCAAATTTTAAATTCTCAAATTTTACATTCTCTCTCTGTTACCTCGAATGCTTTCCACCTTTTATCCTTGCTGTCTAGCCAGTATGAAGTTAGCATATAAACTAATCTTAATATCAACCTGAGATATACTTGAGAAGGAAGATATTCCTAGGAATATGTCCTATTAGTAAATAGTAGACGACAGCCTGTTGTATCTCAAGTATAAAACTATAAAACATCATAAGCTTCCTATCCACCTGCTGTCCCACCCCTACCCTACCCAGATAGCAGGACATTAGTGCCCTGGTTGATAACCATGTAACCGTGAGTAAGCAGGTTGTTGATCAAATAGAAAGTCCAGGCTGGCTGCCAGCGGTCCCGGTGTTATACTCCAAGAATATTCTTTAGTTCTGGGAATCATTACAGAATTTCAGTATTTAAATATTGATCCCTGTAATGTTAGTCAAAGCAGCCGTTGCTAATTTGTATACGTAATGAAGTGTAGCTGTGCAGTCAGCCTTTCCTGCACCTCCCTCCACCTGTGGTTCTGCCATACCCCCCACACCTTGCCATAGTATGTGGCAGTTGTCCAAGTCCAGGGTGCTAGCACTATACAAATGGCACATGGCCACCTGTACCAACACTGTCTGGCTCATTTCCACAATGCTGAATCAGAAACCAAGTGGCAGAATCAGTTTCAGCCTATTCCTGTTGCAAAGTAGATTAAATATAAAATTTTTCCTGAGAGAAAAGTATCTGAGAATTTAAAAATAAACTTAGTCCTTATTCCTCTGCAAAGTGTAAAGACAAATTTAAATCCTCTTTTATTGTTGCATTATTATTATCATCCTCATTAGTCTTATCAAAAAAATTAGAGTAAAACTTTACTACAAAGGATGTATATGCAAGATGGTAATAAAATGTGATAGTTTATACTTAATTCTGCTATGTAGGCTGTAAGGCAAGAACAAGAAAATTCACGGAAAACTCATAAATATTTTAACTCTTCCAGCCAATACATGAAATTTTGAAATCTATAATGTTCTATCAACAAGATGAGAGGAATTATTGGAATCTGATAACTTATCAGGACACTGTGTTTACTATCTTATTATTTCACTGAAACCACTTACCACATCAATTTCATTGACCCAATCAAAGAAATGAAAGTGACTATTATGCCCTCACATGGATTTGTTATAATAGTTACTATTTATTGTGTGTAGAAACCATCTGAGCAGCAGCCCTGTTACCCAGCCAGTTACTGTTCTTGTTTTACATTAACTTTTACATTAACTCAGTCCTCACAACACCTTGTGGGTCGGGGACTGTCATTTCCCCCATGTTATAGCTGGGGCCAGGGAGGCCAGCAAGGGCCAGACACTGACCCAGGGTCCCACGGCTAGTTGGTGGTGGAGCAGTAACTGGAACTCAGAATCTGTAGTTCCAGACCCTAAATACTTCACTGTGTTGCCCCCCTGCGGGAAAACAAGCAAGTCTGTGTTATGCTGGCATTCATAAATCAAGCTATGTTGATTTTATTAGATCAGTGTTACTTTCATCCTGGGCACACGCCACATTCCTGTTTTTGTCTTCAGGTGCAAATAGGCACACCTAGCTGTGCTCCAGCAGAGTTAGAAGCAGGGGCAGGTCAGGTTCTCCCCTGGGGGGGGGCGGGGGTTTGGGGAGAAGGCATGGAGGCAGGAGTGGTGATCAGTAACCTTGCTCCCTTGGTTGATTATAGCAGCAGCTCTGAAAGCTCTTTTTGCCAGAAAGGTGACACTGACACAGCTTCCTAATCACAGGGCCTGCCTGGTATTCTATTGTCATAGGCTTTTCATAGCTTCCCTTGAAATGTATTGTCCCCCAACAATTTCATTTATTAAATAAATATTTTTTTTTTCCTCCAGGAAAAGGCTGAAGTATTTTGCAAACTTATGGATGATACATAATGCAAAAGACCTGCAAAAGTGGACAGACGAGTTTGAAATGGAAGGAACAGAGACTGCCCTTTCTGATTAAAATGAAGACTGAATTTTTTTTTAACAAAAAATGGAGACTTAAAAATGCCCACTGTACAAAATAACTCTCCAGGAACAGCCCATCTTTGTATGACATGTGAGCATAAAATTATGACCGTGGTATATTTCTATTGGTAACAGAGGCTCTGTGAAGAAAGTCTTTTTCAGGTCACTGTCTTTCTGATTTTTGAAAGTGTAAAGGATTTTGAATATTAAAACTTCCTCTATGTTATTAGAAAATTTCACAAATTTTCTAATTGGACAGTAAGTTTCACAAAAAAACCAAAACCTTCTAAATAAAGTCTTAAGTGGTAGAATGCAATTCATGAACTTTTGGAGGGTGATACTAGAGTTTACTTCCTATTTTTTTTTTATTTCAGTTCAGATAGTTGGCAACTGGGTCACTCTGGCAGGGATCTGCCTTTCCATTTGAACTCAAATAATATTATGATGCCACTAGTTTTTGCACCAAGAACATAAGAATTTTTACTAAGAAATAGAAAGAATTATCAAGCTTTTAGAAACTAGAGCACAGAAGGAGTAAGGTCATATGAAATTTGAAGTTTTATATTGTCATACTTTTAAGCAATTTAAGGATTATTGGATGAAATTATTTATCATTCATTCAAATAATAAATATTTAACGAATACTTGCTATAGATTATGGCACGTCTTGTTGAATCTTGGTGTTTTCAAGTATCTGGCAGTTGCCATGCTTTAGGTTTAATTATGGAGCCAAGGTTGCTGCTCTGACCTAAGCAATACGCAGAACTGGTTCACTTTAGACCTTTCTGTTAACCAATATAGCAAATGCATGATCCCCTCAGTATTGAGCCTTCTAACTGAGTTGATTTGTAACAGCCTTCCCTCCATGCAAGTTTAGGGTGACACATGCTCAACTGTGTCCCTGGGATTTTTACAGCACTTACAATCTGGCTTCTCTTACCCATGTGTTCCTTTCGTTTCTAAATATATGGTCTTGCACAAAGGCTCTCCATCCTATTTCCCACCCGCTTAGCATTTTTGCTCAGTTAATTGTCTTCCCCACATTTGATGGGCATGTTCAGAACTCCTTCTTCTAGATTGTGACTCCCAGACAGGGGAGTCCAGGTGGGGTCCCCAAAGTTGACGAAGAGTGGTTTGTTGCTTTGCTTTTGAGTCGCTCACACTTTAGCTCTCTGATTCCCAGCCTTTCGGGAGTGTAGGGTGTGAAATCGTTTGATTGATTCCACCACTCCTCCAGAAATATTAACATATAGTGAAATTCTCAAATAGACTTAGTAGGAATGTACTCTTTACATTAAAAAGATTGTTTCAGTTTCTGGATGACTTGTAGATGTTTTATATTGTAAAACAGTTTAAGATTTCTAAGATAGTGCTGTAACCTCACTGGCAAGCCAGGGAGGAAAAGAGATGAATCTAGGAATGTCACGCTCATGCCAGAGGGAGCTGCAAGGACCAGCAACCACTGGTGATGTCCAAGCGGGCATTCAAGGCTCCAGGCCAGCATTCAGGGAGGCAGGGATTCCAGCAGCAGTCCCAGCAATGGCAACATAGTGTCTGGCAGCTGACAATGTGGAGTAGATTCCCCAACATGAAGCAGCAAGCCAGCTTGCAGGAAGCACGCCTGTTAACTGCATGTCTGAGTGAGGCTTATTCCCAGGTGTTGAAGGGAAAATGGAGGCCTAATCCCAGTCGTAAAGAATCACAAATGCCATGGAGATGGGGCAGAAAAGCTGCAGTTCATTGGGTTCATATTCCAGAGACCCAAATTAGGGCTGCGATTCTGAGGATAGCTGTGACCCACACATGTGAGAATGGGGCTGCTGATATGTTGCCAGGGCCCTCCAGATTCGCTCAAGTACTGGGTGGGTCTGAGCCTGGAGGCTAAATACCTTCAGTACCTCAGAGTGAAGCTGGGGGATACTGGCTAACTGGCCAATATGTCAAGGAAAGTAACTTTGGAATGTTACTTCTCTGTTTTTAGCCACAGGGTTACAAATAAAGAGCTAGTGCTTCTACAGTAACACCAATTCCCCTTCTAAATCCAGACCATTCAATTTAATAACCCCAACATTAAGGGGGAAAAGCCAAAATGTATTTTAACCAGTTCTACTTGGACTTCCCTGCTGCTTCATCTCTCTAGTACTGTGTATTCTGAATTGTTTTTTAAATAATCTGCTTATGTAATAATATAACTACCATAAGAATATTTAAAAGCCCATAGGACTGCAGTTTACAAGTAAAAGAGAAAAGAGGGGAAATGTAAGTTTTTAAGGTAAATTTTATAATTTTAAAAACATTTTAAAGGAAAAAGAATGTAAAAACCTATGCACTTGAGTTATTCAGTTTATCCCAGGGGTTAAATGACTCCAAGGTACTACCTAGCCCAATCGGATCACAGTCTTTGGGACTAGGATCCAAGCTTAGTATTTCTTATCAGCTTTATTAACATACAATTTACATACTGTAAAATTTACTCATTTGGACCGTCTAATTCAGTGGGTTTTCATATGTTCACTGAGTTGTACAACTGTCAGTATAGTCAGTTTTAGAACATTCTCATCACCCTAAAAAGGAAACCCCCTACCCCCATTAGCAGTCACTCTCCGTTCTGCCCCGAGATGCCAGCCCCAGACAATCATAGATCTATGTTCTGTCTGTGCAGATTTGCCTGTTTGGAGCATTTCATATGAACGGAATCCTACAGTCTGTGGTCTTTTGTGTCTGGTTTCTTTCACTCAGCATAACGTTTTCAGAGTCCATCCATGTTGTAGCGTGTACCAGACCCTCATTCCCATTCATTGTGGAAAACTATCCCGCTTTACATGTATACCACAATTTAATTTATCCATCAGTCGATGTACATTTTGATTACTTCCATTTGGAGCTATTATACATAATTCTGCCATGAACCTTTGTGTAAAGGTTTCTATGTGATGAGGCATAGTAGTTTTCTAAGACTCTCCTAGCAATTTTGATAATGTAGGCAGGTTTGTGGACCATTAGTCTCAGTGATTACAGATGACTAAACAGTGTTTTGTACTAGGTTGACAAGCGTTTGGTACATCTCTGTGCTTTATCTGTCACTTAAAAGAGAAATACTTCCTCAGGTTAGAAACCTAGTGAAAAGATGCTTCTTTTCATAATCAAGGCACCATTTCACTAGAGCCTTGATAGCCTTACAGAAGTGTGCTGTATCTTAAGAAAGAAATAAAAAGATCTCCTAACAGTTGGTTTAAGTTTGGGTCTGTTGTCATGGTGGTAGCAATGGGGCTGGTGAAATAGTGTCCACTGCATGAATTCCAGAGTAAAGACTAGATTGAATTCAATGCGTTCTACAAATTAATGTTGACTTTCCCTAAGTTCTGAAATCAATATTAATTACTGCTGTGCTGTGTAATTATGAAAGTGCTATTTGATGTTTCACACCAAGGCTATGAGTGGAAAGAGAAAGCAACTTGTATTAATACCATCTGTGGTTTCCAACTTTGTAATTAAGGGCAATTCCTCTGTGGAACATTGGGGTTAGCATATGTGATTGTTGTTAGGTTTATTAACATCCAGGGAAGTATTACAGTCAGGGAAATATCCATTCTGGTTTACCTGGGACAGTCCTGGTCTACACCTCTTTTGCTGGCATATTTATTAAAAGCCCTTGTAACTCAAAGGTGTCCTGTTATGGGTAATAATTTACATGGTTACCCCCATTATAGGAGCTATTTCACAAGGATAGTCACTGACTTGCTAGATTTTGAATGTCATCCTAAAAAAATTCATTTTTTTCCTACCCATTGGGTGAACCTGTTTTCTCCCCTCAAGACCTGTCAATAACAAAGAGCAGTTTTTGCCTGTGCTTGGTAAGTGCTTCGTATTGTGGCATTTAGAAATTACAACACTGCTGATTGGTATGTTAGAACTTTACTACCTAATCTATTTTTGAGACTAAATCCCCAAAGATAACTTGTCATCTGTCTTGCTTCCATGAAATCATGGTGAAGAATGTGCACCTCTGACTCTGGGAGACACACAGCCAGGCTGTCTGCTGCGGAAATCAGGACTGAGCTCAAGAAGACCAATCCTTTTCTTTGGTTTTGTCCTTTGCTCATACCCTCTCTTCATTACCTTTGGGTTTTGTTTTGTTTTTGCCTTTCAAAGAATCTTTTATTTCTATCTCAGAAATACTGTGTGTCCCTTTTACCTCATCTTCAGCTGTAAGCCCCTTTCTCTGTCTTTTTTTTTTTCTTTTGGGAGAAGATGCAATGGCTAATCTTTATTGGAAAGAAGAAACTTTATAGCCCATTGTGAGTAAATTAGTGCAGGGACTCAGTGTGCTGGCTGGTGGGGCACAAGTTTGTAACGGGTTCCACAATTAGGGCCTCTGGGCCCCACCTTTGTGCAGCCAGAACCGCATGACGGCACTGTTGTCCTCTTCACCGATGCAGCCTGCTAGTTGCTTGTCAGTGATGGAAGGGACTAAATTAGGATCTTCCCTGGTGCCTCAAGCTGCCTCTAGGGGTAGCATATTGTGTGGATCCGGCCCCTTCCGTGCAGCAGTCGTGATCTCCCTCTCCAGCCCAGTGACCTGCTCCTCACAGCAGAAACAACCTCCAGACACCGTGGAGCGGGCTGCAGCCGACACGTGGGGCCCGCGGGCTCTCAGGGCCTGCGCGGCCAGAGCTCCAGCTCTGTGAAGTAAGCTGGAAGCCATCATAACCATGAAAGTAACCCCTTGTTCTTAATCTTGTTTCCATGATACTATCTGCTGGATGTAAGGATGTTGCAGCCTACCCTAAAGCTATTGAATCTGAATCTCTGAAGGTGGACACAGAAATATGTCACCACTAATTTCTGTCCCCATCTCTTCACTTTCTCTCCTCTTTCCCTTCCCTACGTGGCCAGTGACCTTATTGCAGGAAATTTGCTGATCATCATGCTCTTTGGTTCATGACTTCTCTTCAAGATTCTAATTTAGTAGGTCCGTGCAGGGCCCTGTGGACTTCATTATTACTTTTTAACAGACTATTTCCTAAAGCAATTTTAGGTTCATAGTATAATTGGTGAATACAGAGAAGTTCTGTGTATCCTCTGCCCAAACACAGAGCCTCCCCTGTTGTCACCATCCTGTACCACAGTGGTGTGTCTGTTAAAGTTGGTGAAGCTACACGGACACAACATTCTCACCTGAAGCAATAGTTTACATTAGGTGTTATTCTTGACACTGGACATTCCATGGGTTTGGACAAACATGTATGTATCCACCATCATGTAATAACAGAGTAGGTTCACTGCCCTAAAAATTATTTGTGCCATCCATTCATTTCTCTTTCCCCATCAAGCACTGGCAGCCACTGATCCTTTCACTGTGTCCATAGTTTTGCCTTTTCCAGAATGTTACACAGTTGGAATCGTACAGCATGTGGCCTTTGCCGACTGGCATTCTTCATGGAGTAATCCATACCCATGTGTCTTCCATGACTTTTCCTGACTTGATAGCTCATTTCTTCTAGGTGCTGAATTTAATGTCCCAACATCTGCATGAGTTTATCCACTCACCCACTGAAGGACATCTTGGTTGCCTCCAAGTTTTGAGAGTTATGAATAATGCTGCTGTAAACATCTGTGTACAGGTTTTTGTGTGACATTCTCAGCTCACTTGGGTAAATACTGTGGATTGTATGGTAAGAGTATGTTTAGTTTTGGTGGGGAGGGGGAAGCTGCATGGCTCGGTGCCTGTAGCTCAAGCGGCTAAGGTGCCAGCCACATACACCAGAGCTGGTGGGTTCAAATCCAGCCTGGGCCTGCCAAACAGCAATGACAACTACAACCAAAACATGGCTGGGCATTGTGACAGGCACCTGTAGTCCCAGGTGCTTGGGAGGCTGAGGCAAAAGAATGGTTTAAGCCCAGGAGTTGGAGGTTGCTGTGAGCTGTGATGCCAGGCACTCTACCCAGGGTGACAGATTGAGGCTCTGTCTCTAAAAAGGTGCAAAACTGACTTCCAGAGTAGCTGGACCATGTTGCATTCCTTCCAGCAATGAATGAGAGTTCCCGTTGCTGCTCATCCTCTCTAGCATTCGGTATTGTCACTGTTCCAGATTTGGGTCATTCTAATAGCGTGTAGTAGTATTTCATTGTTTTAATTTGCATTTCCCTTGTAACATGATGTGGAGCATCTTTTCGTATACTTTTGCCTCTGTATATCTTCTTTGGTGAGGTGTCCATTAAGGTCTTTGGCTCAATTTTGAATCTAGTTGTTTATTTTCTTACTGAGTTTTAAGTGTTCTTTGTACGTTTTGGATAACAGTCCTTTATCAGATGTCTTTTGCAAGCCTCTTTTTTCCCATCTGTGCCTGTCTTCTCATTCTCTCAACTGTCTTTCACAGAACAGAAACTTTTAATTTGAATGAGGTCCACCTTCTCAGCTGTTTCTTTTATCCTTTTGATGTTGTATCTAAAAAGTCATTGCTCTAGCCAAGTCATCTAGATTTTCTCCTCTGTTATTTTCTGTGAATTTTATAGTTTATATTTTAACAATGATCCATTTGAGTTAATCTTTGTAAAGGGTGTAAGATCTATAGCTGGGTTCTTTTTTTTTCCTTTTTTTTTTTCAATTGAGACAGGGTCTCACTTTGTCACCTCAGTAGAGTGCTATAGCATCATAGCTCACAGCAACCTCCAACTCTTGGGCTCAAGCAATTCTCTTGCCTCAGCCTCCTGAGTAGCTGGGACTATAGGTGCCTGCCACAATGCCTGACTGTTGTTTTTGTTTGTTTGTTTAGCAGACCCAGGCTGGGTTCAAACCCAGCAGCTCCAGAGCATGTGGCTGGCACCCTAACCACTGAACTACAGGTACCCAACTGCTGAGTTCTTTTTTTAATAGACTATTTTTTAGAACAGTTTTAGACTCATAGCAAAATTGAGAGGAAATCAGATAGAACACTTGACTTTTAAGCTGTATCCTAAGTGATTTCAGTGCAAATAGTTTTTTAAAGAATCAAGTTTTGAGAAGCATGGAAATATTGCCTCTGAAGTCTTACTCATTGGAAGAATCCACTACTGTGAATAATAGAATGGTTCCCTAATTTCTCTCTTTAGATTTCTTTCCTATCAGGCAAAAAAAAAAATTTTTTTTTAAGTTGCATTTTCGTGTTATGAGATTTAAAGGAGGGCCTATAAAGAACATGCTTGATGCCTCAAATTATTTGTAAACTCTTTGCTATAATGGTATTTTATATGCTAAATAATATCCAAATTAGTGTGTAGCATTATCAGGAAAGGATTTGATGAAAGGCTTCCCCAGTACTAACTCTGCTTCATGACCGTGAGCATTATAATTTTCCAGCAAGCAATAGCTTTGTATTGGCACAAATGCTAGGTTTCTAAAATATTTCACTGTAGTTACAAAAATATGATAGACTAAGAAAAAAGTTATTGATGAATGCAGGAATTAACTCTTACTTCCATAAACAACAGGCAACAGATCCTGGTATAAATGAACGTTGGTCAGGAGTGGGTTAACTTATACTGCAGTGTTAGGTGTTCCTAGAACTATGTGAATTTAAAAAGTCAATGAATTCATGTTCTCTTGCAATGAGAAAATGCAATTCCTTATTTGCAGGAAGGAACAAGTTGAAAATAGTAATTTTTCTATAGAAGTAAGTACTGGAGACTGTACTAATTTAAATGTAAAAAATACATTTGTAAATAGCAAGCAAGTCAATTGCAAGATACCTTATTATATTCAGACAATTTGTGACCATCCCTAAAATAAAGAAAATAAAATGTTACCTGACTGCCTTAGGACAGTTAAGACCTCATTAAACTACAGTGATGTCTTCAGAAAGGCAATTTATCATAAATTCATTGATCTGTGCCTAAATGTGTAATTGCAAACTTAGTTCACAATGATAGACTTCTTTTTTTTTTTTTTCTGAGACAAGAGTCTCACTTTGTCACCCTCGGTAGAATGCCGTGGTGTCACAGCTCACAGCAACCTCAAACTATTAGGCTTAACGATTCTCTTGCCTCAGCCTCCCAAGTAACTGGGACTATAGGCGGCTGCCACAACACCTGGCTATTTTTTGTTGCATTTGTCATTGCTGTTTAGCTGGCCCAAGCTGGGTTCAAACCCTCCAGCCTCAGTGTATGTGGCTGATGCCGTAACCACTGTGCTACCGGCACCAATGATAGACTCTTTCAAGTTGCAAGAGCAAAACAGAAACAGTGGCCTACCCTGGTCACATGGAAGAAGAGAAATTGGGTTCATTTCAGAATACAGAAGAGTCTATTTCTGTTAACTTTGTCACTTCATCAGCGACAAGTTTCCATTTCTCACTGCTCTGCTTCTCCTCTCTTAGTGGCTATTGCACCATTATAGAGAATCAGCTCTTCTCTGTCTTTGGTTTTGTTGCATCCACCATTACTGACTTTTTTTAAAATTTCAAAATATTAAGGGAGTACAAATGTTTTTAAGCCAGGGCTTTTAGTGTGCCCATCACCAGAGTAGTGTTCATTGTACTGGAGAAGGCATTCCCACCCTCCCCGTTTTTGGTTTCCAATGTCCATTACATCTTTTTTTTGCCCATGTGTGCCCATCATTTAGCTCCCAATTATTAGAGAGTATTATAATATTTTCTTTTGTATTCCTGAGATATAATGATCTCTAGTTTCATCCAGGTTGCTATAGGAGATATTATGTCATTCCTTTTTATGGCTGAGTAGTACTCCACGGTAGGTATATATTATATATCACATTTTATTTATAAACACACAAATTGATGGACACTTAGGTTGATTCCACATCACTGCAATTGTGAATTGTGCTGTGATAAACATTTGAGTGCAGATGTCTTTTTGATAAAATGACATCTTTTACTTTGGGTAGATACCAAAGTAGGATGGCTGGATCAAATGGTAAATCTATATGTATTTCTTTGAGGAATCTCCATACTGTTTTCTGTAGAGACTGTACTAGTCTGCAGTCCCACTAATGGTGTATAAGCATTCCTTTCTCTCTGCATCCTTACCAGGATCTGTTGTTTTCTGACTTTTAAAATAATACCCATTCTTACAGGGGGGTGCTATCTCACTATGGTTTTTATTTGCATGTCCCTGATGATTAGTAATATTGAGAATTTTTTCATATTTTTATTGGCCATTTGTCTACATTCTTTTGAAAAGCCTCTTTCATATCTTTTGTCCAGTTTTTGATGGAGTTGTTTGTTTTTTAATTATTGATATGTTTGAAGTGTTTATAGCTTCTGAATATCAGTCCATTTTTGGGTATATAGTTTGCAAATATTTTCTCCCATTCTGTAGATTGAGTGTGGGGGAAAAAAATCACAGAGGAGAGGAAGTTTGAGGAAAAGATCCTATAAAGCTATGTGTAAAGTCCTTAGCTCTGGCTGGGCACAGTGGCTCACTCCTGTAATCCCACTGCTGTGGGAGGTTAAGACAGGGTGCTCACTTGAGGCCAAGACTGGATAGGGCAGACCAGACCCTATCTTTGCAAAAAATTTTAAAATTAGCAATGTTTGGTGCTGTATAACTATAACCCTAACTATTCAGGAGGCTGAGGCAGGAGCATCACTTGAGCCTAGGAATTAGTTGCAGTGAGCTGCAATGGTATCACTGTACTCCAGCCTGGGTAAATAAATAAAATAATAAAGTCTTCAACATAACTCAGTGCTTGAACTGATCTCAAACAACATACCAAGGACTTTGACAACTAGCTGTACTGTAGACTACCACCAGACTGCACCTGGATGGTGCATGCATGAGGTAAATTAAAGTAGCACTGCAAAGGCTATGAAAACTGAAATGACATTAAAACCATGGTCCGCTAAAGATATGGTCTGAACCAACCAGTTTGATGAGCAATTAAAATGAAATAAACTCTGACAAACAAGACTCAGAAACTTTTAACATAAAATGTAAAACATTCATGGCAGACGCAGTGGCTTATTCCTGTAATCTAGCACTCTGGGAGACCAAGGCCGGTGGATTGCTTGAGCTCAGGAGTTCAAGATCAGCTTGAGCAGGAGCAAGACCTGTTTCTACTAAAAATAGAAAAGATAGCCCAGCATTGTGGTGAGTGCCTATAGTCTCAGCTACTTGGGAAGCTGAGGCAAGCGGGTCACTTGAGCCCAAGAGTTTGAGGTTGTTGTGAGCTCAGATGCCATGGCACTGTACCCTGGGTGACCAAGTGAAACTGTCTAAAAAAGAAAAAAAAAGTAAAACATTCAGGAATAATCCAGAATTGTTCAACATATAAAGAACCAGGAAAATCTCAACTTGCAAGAGAAAACCAATCACATGATGATTCAACTGTTGGAATTATCAGTGACTTCAAACAGCTATTATAGCCAAGTTTCAAGAAGTAATAGAAAATACTCTTGAAATGAATAAAAGATAGAAATTATTTGCAGAAAAACAGAAGCTATAAGAATGAACCATGGGAGAATGGGGAATTGCTTAATGAGTATAAAGTTTCAGTTTTGCAAGGTGAAAAGAGTTCTGGAGATTGGCTATGTAACAGTGTACTTATCACTACTGAAGTGTATATGACCTTAATAACAGGAAAAAAGAAAAAATAACAGAGCTTTATTTATGTACCTGTGGGACAATATCCAAAAGTTTAGCATTTACATCTTTTTACCATTACAGAGGAGAGGAGAAAGAAATTGGTATAAATATTGAAGAAAATAAAGGATGAAAACTTTAAAATTTGGCAAAAGACATGAATATAGAGATGCAAGAAAATCAACCACATCCACACAAAGTGAACAACCATCTCAAGATGCATCTTAAACTGCGAAAAATTAAAGATAAGGAAAACATTTTGAAAAAAAATGAAACATTACAGATATACAGGTAAAAGAAACATTAGACATCTACAGGTAAAATCATGCAAATGACTGGACTTGTCATTAGAAATCATGGAGGCCAGAAATCAGTAGAACATTTTTAAATGTTAAAAGTGAAGGTATGTCAAACCAGAATACTATATTCTGTGAAAATATCCTTCAGGGATGAAGGCAAAATAAAGACATTCACAGAATGTGAGGGAAAATAGAATTTGTCACCAGTGCACCTGCTCTAAAAGAAATGAAAAAGAAAGTTCTTCAGGTGAAAAGGAAATGATACCAGAGGGAAGCTCAACTTTAGGAATGAAAAGCAACAGAAATAGCCAGTATATAGATAAATGCACTTTTTACTCCTCCTAAGTTCTTAAAGATATGTATAATTGTTGCAGGGAAATGTAACACTGAATGGTGGGAGTTTGGGTGTGTGTAGATGTAAATATATAACAACAACATGAAGGGTGAAAACTAAAGACATCTACATGGATAGAAATGTGCGGCTACATTTTATTTGAAGTGGTAAAATATTCTAAGAGATTGCAAAAGTTAAGTATATAATCCTTACACTAATCATAAAGACATAAAAAGTATATAGTTTTTTAAAAGCCAAGGAGAAAAATAAAATCAAAAGATATTCAAATAGTTCAGAAAGAATGCAGAAAATAAGCAACTGAGGAATGAAGAAAAAGGGACAAATAGAAAACAACAGAATAATAGATCAAACTCGAACAATATAATTACATTAAGTATAAATGTCCTAGAAACACCATTTAAAAGACTATGTCATTTTGGTTGAGAATATAAGATTCACTTACAGTAAGCCCTCATTTAATGTTGTCAACAGGTTCTTGGAAACTGTTCTGTAAGCAGAACAATATATAGCAGCTCCTTGAATAACTTCATTATGTTGATGAAGAAAAAAATTGGTTTTCTTATATATCATTTCACTGAAAGTTGCAGTCTTAAAGAACCTATCAATGACACTAAGAACATGGCCAGGTGTGGTGGCTTAGGGCTATAATTCTAGCACTCTGGGAAGCTAAGGCAGGTGGATCACTTGAGCTCAGGAGTTCAAGAGCAGCCTGAACAAGAGTCCGACCTCATCTCTACAAAAAATGAAAAACTGAGGCAAGAGAATCACTTGAGCCCAAGAGTTTGAGGTCACTGTGAGCTATGACACCACCACACTCTACCCAGGGTGATAAAGTGAAACTTCATCTCAAAACAAAACTTACCAGATATTTTATTTATTAGAATATTTTAATATAAACAAGTAAAAAGTAAAAGAATAGAAAAAGGAATTTCATGGAAAGGTTAATCAAAAGAAAAGTGGAATGGTGATATTAATCAGACAAAATAGAATTCAGAACAAGGAAAATCAAAGAGTTTAAAGAGGTAAATTACATAATAGAGTGGTCAATTAACTAAAGACTTAATCCTGAATATGGATGCAGCTAACAGAGCCTCAAAATATTTAAGACAAAAACTAATAGAACTGAAAGGAGAAATAGATCCACAATTATAGATGGAAACTTAAGTAACCCTCTTAGTAAAACAAGTGAACAATCAGCAAGAATATAGAAGGCCTGAATACCATCAACCAATTTGATTTAATTGACTTTTATAGCGTATGGCACCCCAAAAGAACAATATACACATATTTTTTTCAAGTACACGTGTGATACTGTCCATGATATACCATAACCTTGGTAATAAAACCTTAGCAAATTTGGCTGTTAAAAACAACTTCTAAATAATCTATGGGCTAAAGAGAAATCTCAAGGGAAATTAGAAAATACTTTGGAGGCAGTGAAAATGAAAATACAACATACCAAAATCTGTGGGATGCAGCTAAAACAGAACTTTATAGCCTTAAATTTATATGGGAAATTTAAATTAAATTTATATAGCATAAAGTACTGAGAAAAGAATGACTATCCAGGTGTGGTGGCTCATGCCTATATTCCTAGTACTTTGGGAGGCTGAGACAGGTAGATTGCCTGAGTTCAGGAGTTCAAGTCCACCCTGAACAAGTGAGACCTCGTCTCTACTAAAAGTAGAAAAATTAGCCAGGCATTGTGGCAGGCACCTATAGTTCCACCTACTTGGGAGGCTGGGGCAAGAGGATCATTTGAGCCCCAGAATTTGAGGTTGCTGTGAGCTATCACATTAGGGTACTCTACCCAGAGTAAGACTCCGTCTCAAAAAAAAAAAAAAGACTATCTCAAATCAAACTTATGCTATATTTTTAAAAACTAGAAAAATACATGGCAAAATAAACCTAAAGCAAGCAGGAGGAAGTAAACAAAAAACACTGATGAAACCAAAACCTGGTTCATGGAAAAGTCCAATAAAACTGATAAACTTCTAGCCAGACTGACAAAGTGAAAAAACACAAAATACCAATATTGGCTTGGCGCCTATGGCTCAAGTGGCTAAGGTGCCAGCCACATACACCTAAGGTGGCGGGTTCGAATCCAGCCCGGGCCTGCCAAACAACAATGATGGCTACAAACAAAAAATAGCCGGGCGTTGTGGCAGGTGCCTGTGGTCCCAGCTACTTGGGAGGCTGAGGCAGGAGACTCGCTTGAGCCCAGGAGTTGGAGGTTGCTGTGAGCTGTGATGCTGTTGCACTCTACCCAGGGGGACAGCTTGAGGCTCTGTCTCAAAAAAAAAATAAAAAAATAAAAAAATACCAATATCAGGAATGAAAGATGCAAAATCAGTACAGACCACATAAGCATTAAAAGCATAATGAGGGAAAACCATGAACAAATTTGTACACATAAGCTCAACAATTTGGATGAAGTGAACCATATCCTTGAAAAACAACCAACCAAAGCTCACAAGAAGAAAGAAATAATCTGAACAGTCCTATATCCATTAAAGTAACTGAATTTGTACTTAAAAACCTTTCAGCAAAGGAAATACCAGGTCTAAATTTAAGGAAGAAATAAGACCAAGATTCTAAAAATCTAATTCAGAAAATAGAAAAGAAACGAATAACTCCCAACTCGTTTTAAAAACCAGAATAACCCCACTACCAAAACCAGATAAAGATTTCAAAGACAAGACCAATATCACAGAAATTCTCAACAAAATATTAACACATTGAATCCAGCAATATATAAGAAAAATAGGTCTATTCTATGTGGAATCTCTTCCAGGAATGCAAGCCTGTTCCCACATGCAAAAATCAGTCAGTGGAAGCCACCGTATTAACAAACAAAAGTATAAAAACATGATTGTATCAATAGATGCAGAAAATGCATTTAACAAAGTTCAACATTCATTTTTGTAAAAAACAACACAATCCAACGAACTAGAACACAAAGGAACTTCTTTAACTTGATAAATGGCAACTATGAAAAACTAGCAACTAACATCATAATGGTGAAGAACTAAGATTAGGAAGAAGGCAAGACTATCTCCTCTCAGCATTTCTATTCATATTTAATCTCTTAGAAGTCCAGGCCAGGGCAGCACCCATAGCTCAGTGGGTAGGGCGCTGGCCACATACACTAAGGCTGGCGGGTTCAAACCCGGCCTGGGCCTGCTAAAACAACAATGGCAACAACAAAAAAAAAATAGCAGGGCATTGTGGCAGGTGCCTGTAGTCCCAGCTACTTGGAAGGCTGAGGCAAGAGAATCGCTTAAGCCCAAGAGGTTGGGGGTTGCTGTGAGCTGTGACACCATGGCACTCTACCCAGGGCAACAGCTTGAGACTCTTATCTCAAAAAAAAAAAAAAGTCCTGGTCAGTATAGAGAGACAGAAAACACAACTGAGAGGCATACAATATGATTGTCTATGTAGAAAATTGAAAGGAATCTAAAAAAAAAAAAAAATCTACTAGAGCCAATCAGTTTAGCTTGGTTGGCATGCAGGAGTAATATATAAAAGCCAACCGCATTGCTATATACCAGCAATGAGCAAATTAACATCAAAAATTTTAAAGAATGATTGTTTAGTTCCCCCAAAATGAACACTTTGGTTTAAACCTAACAAAATGTCTGCAGAATCAATATGCTGAAAACTAGAAACAATGACTTAAAAAAAAAAAACACAATAGATGAAGATATACTATTCGTGAATGAACATGACACAATGTAGTTATGATTTTAGATCTCCCAAGTTTATAATTTTAATGAATTCTAACCCAAATTCCAGCAAAATTTATTGTAGGTATAAAAAAGATTGTTTTAAAATTTATATGAAAAGGCAAAGCAATTTTAAAAAAGTTGTACGACTCCTCTTACTCAGTTTTCAGAATTACTCTAAATGTTCAAGAATCAAGACAGGGTTACACTAACAAAAGGGGAACCACATAGATCAGTGGAATAAAGAGTCCAAAATAAACCTCACAAGTATGGTTACTTATTTATTTGAAACAGGGTCTCACTCTTGCTTATTTATTTATTTATTTTATTTATTTATTTTTTCTGAGACTGAGTCTCAAGCTATCCCCCTGGGTAGAGTGCCATGGCATCACAGTTCATAGCAACCTCCAACTCCTGGGCTCAAGCGAGTCTCCTGCCTCTGCCTCCCAAGTAGCTGGGACCACAGGCGCCCGCCACGCCTGGCCATTTTTTGGT